>JAUTBS010278820.1:0-11050 GCA_032361285.1 Aequorea victoria
ATTTAAAATCTAATTCATTAATTTAATTATTGGGTCCATGGACTTAATTTCTCATGTTGGACCTTAAGTCAAAATCAAGCGTTTAGTCCGTGATCTAGGCGACCGAACTTAGAGTTTCAAACTTGACCTATCTTGATTGAATTTCTAAGTCTAGGTTACCGTTTGTTTGATAATTCTAAGTTTTGAACCATTAAAATTTACTATTAGGGTTTGGGTGATTCAACCTCTAGGGTTTAACACTTCTTAATTCAATTAGGGTTTGGTTATGCCTAGGTTAATTGACTTTTAAAAATGCGGGTCTTTACAGTTTTCTCGTTGCTCACGCTCATTTCGTTCAAAAATAGTTTCGAGACGAACCTCTACCCATCCCATGAATTCATGAATCTTGCACAAAACAACATTAATTTTGTCTGCAGTACCTTGATCGTATTCGTGACGAACACTTTTGATCAAGAGCCTGCTGGAAGCCATGAACTCATTGATGTTCTGTTTCAAGGACATTCCTATGTCATTGCTTACTTGGTAGGCATCGTCCATTACTTGGTTTAGGTCCTTCACGATTTGGTTTAGGCGGAGCTGCTCACGCACCATTTTAGTTTGTTATTCTTTGAGCTCCTTATTTTGAGCTTCATAGACAGTCTGTCTGTCATGAAGTCTCTTTATTTCTTCATTGGATGAGATGTTGATGTCAACAACGAGTTTTATTTGGTTTTTCATCCCTTCGAAGTTAGAATGAGGGATGGTGGACTGAGAAGGGGGAGGAGCAGAGGTGGAGGGTTGGTCATGGAATTCTGTAGAGGATGATGGAGCTGTGGGTTTTTCAGTGGAAAGAGATGATGGGATAATGGCTTGAGAGTTGGTGTTGAGGGGTGGCTTGACTCATTGGCCGTCAATTTCTACAAGTCTCATCCTTTTTAAGGTGGACTTTTTGTAAGTGTGTGTGTGGTGAAAGGGAATGCAGAGGGTGTCTTTAAGGTTTGCTTTAAGGTGTTTGAAGATTTTGGTCCAAAGCATGTTGTGCGGGAGAATGTTCTTTTTGGTTTGGGCGACCTTCCACATGTCAAAGATTATAAGGTAACCAAGATTAATGGGTTCCTTGTGGATAATGCACCTCATCACAAACAGTTGGATGAATGTGACATCTCCGAATTTCATACCTTGGGACAAAATCATATGGTTTACCATATGACGAAGAAGGTGGTATTTAGGAAAAAGAAGGTTGGCTTCGAAGAGTTTGTCAGAGTTTATGTCGTTTCGTCCAGTGATTAGGGAAATAAATTCCTCAATGTTAACTAAAGGGTGACCCTAGAGGGGGGTGAATAGGGTCTTTAAAAAATACTTAGAGTTTTAAAAACTAATTAAAACAGTAATAAACTACCAACCTATAGATGCATATACAAGCAAGAAATTAAGGTTAGAGTTAGAGAGCGACACCAAGATTTATAGTTGTTCCGCTATCCCAGCCTACATCCACCCCTCAAGCACCTCTTGAGAATTTTTTTAATATGGACAAAGCACTTACGGGTGTGCTCCAAACCTTTACAAGATCCACACAGCTGCGTTTCAAAACTTTCACTGCTTCTAGCACTTGTGATCTTTTACAGAAGATGATCCGAGCTACGTTCTAAAGCTCGCATCTTCTAGTACTTGGGATCTTCTCCTTTGTGTGCTACACCACACACAAAGATCAATAGCAGGTGACTCACCTCTACTTTACAGAGTTGTTGTAATATTCTTGATGTTAGAATATCAAACAGAATGTACTCTCTTAAAAGAGGAGATAATACAGTAAGTTCACTCGAAAAGAATAGCCAAAATAACGGTGAATGAATAGGAAATCTGAGATGGCTTTCCTTCGGATTTTGCAAAACTTCTCACAGACTGATGTAATTTGATTGATACTTTGTTGATGATCTTCGTATCAGAATGAGAGTGAGAGTATGAGAATGAGAGTGATGAATTTTTTGTATTTCGAATTCTGTATTCTCAGTGTTGTGTTCTTGTGCTCTTTTTTTCTTCATTGCACAACTGCTCTTTAAATAGTCTTTGAAGAATATATTCGTTTGCTTGTCAACAATATGATCTTTCTTGAATCAAGCTGATTGATTATTGAACTGATTCCTTTTGATTCAATTTGATCATTATTTTGAATTTTGATCTTCATATAGCCGTTGCATTCCAAAAACCAGTTTTGAAATCAATGCATTGTCCAACTGTAACAGATCCCTGAAATCACGTAATTGATATTCCTTGATTTGTTCCTCGAATCTTGGTGATTTGATTTGAAATATTTTGGGATCATTTCTATAAGTAAAACCGATCCTCTGTAATTTAAAATTGATCCTTAAATCACGCTGAAAGTCAAACAATTCTCTACGGGATTCGCGCACTAGGATCACGCACTTGTGTCTACTCACATTAGGTTGTGTCGACCCAAGTTCCTTAAAACATGGAATCTTCTTGATTTATGTTGACCCATGTGAAGAGGTTTTGACTCAAGTTTCATATTTCTCAGCTGTGTTGACTCATGTACTGTTTGTGTCGACCCAAAATACTTTAGCTTCTGTTTCTATCTTAGGCTTCAGTTGTGTCGACTCGTGTGGAGATGTGTGTCGACTCAAAATATTTCAGCTTCTGTTTCTTTATTTTGTGTCGACTCATGTGGAATGTGTGTTGACTCAACTACTTCAGCTTCTGTTTCTTTGTTCTGTGTCGACTCATGTGGAATGTGTGTCGACTCAAACTACTTAAGCTTCTGTTTCTTTGCTCTGTGTCGATTAGGTGAAATGTGTGTCGACTCAAACGGTTGATGCCTCTGTATCTTTGACATGCCTTGACTTGTGTCGACTCATGAGAGGCTTGTGTCGACTCAGGCTATCTTGTGTCGACTGAGATATTCTTTGTGTCGACTCATGTTCGTCTGATTGCCAAAGTACCAAAAAGATGTCTCTGTTGTGTCGACTCAAATGTGATGTGTGTCGACCCAAAAAGACTAAAAGTTTTCAAACTGATTTTCATTGATTCTGATATTTAGGTCATGTTTGGTAACTTCTTTAAAGATTCCTGAATTATCTTAACAACTTATCAACATATATGGCAACCCGAATCATGGGTGTTAACCTTCCATAGACATTTAAATCATTTTGATTTATCTATAAAAAGATATGTTTTATAAAAATATTTAATTTATTTTTTAAGGCTTTGTTTATTATCATTAAAATCAATTAACTCATTATAAAACTTCGGGGCTAACAATCTCCCCCTTTTTAATGATGAAAAACAATTTTAAATACATTTACCAATGTAAGAGAAACCTTTTTATATGATTCATTAACTATTTTGAAAAGCTCCCCCTAAAGATATGCATCATTTCTTAAAGAGATTTCAATAATATTTTTGTCAAAATATAAATCAAAAAGTGACAAACAATTACTTGATACCGATTGGATGTAATCATTCTATGACAATATGATACCAATTATTGATTCTACAAAAAATACTCAAGATACCAATATGGTAAAACAAGTTGATACCAATATTTATAACAGGATAATACCAATTACAGAGTAAACAATTTGTTTGAACAAAAAATACCAATTACTATCAAATGATACCAATTATTATTTTGACAGATGATTACCAATTAACCATTTATGTGACAGATAATCTCAAAGATAAATTATATGTGCGTTTCTATTTTATTTCTTCTCATGTCTTTGTTTCTCTGCATTTCTATTTTATTTCTTCTCATGTCTTTGTTTTTCTGTATTTTGCATTTTCTATTTTTCTCTTATTTCTTTTCATTAAAGTTCTTTCTCCCCCTTTGTCATCTTAAAAAGGGTATGGATAAAAGGGATATCAACCATGGAGAATGGAAAATATGCATACACATAATCAGAGACAACATCCATAACGAAGTATTCAATTATTCATAAGAACAATACATGATGGGAAACATCAATTCTTTTTTATTTCATTCACAAATGTATGTTCTGTGTACAGAGCCCGAAAGAAAAAAATTACAGAGAAGGGAAAAGAAAAGAAAAGAAGTGGAATTATGAATAGTCATCTTCCATTTGTTTCTTCCATTTCTTGTCGCGTTCGGCTATGGTTTCTCCTTTTTTTTGTGTTTTCGTTTGTAGGTGGCTGCGTCTTTCTTCTCTTGTTTATGTCACAGATCGAAGAGCTCAGAGTTGAAGAAGTCTGTCTTCTCTTTAGGCTTGGCTGACTCAGTCATTTTCTCCTTTTCTTTGCCCGAAGACTGTGCCTTTTTCTTGGAGGTGGCAGTCTTGATGTCTTGGTCTGAGATTTCCTCAATGATAACTTCTTTGACCGGAGCTACCGCTTGGTTGAGGTTTGCTCGAGAAAGCTTTTTAACTGTTTCTTCAGGAGTCTATAATCTTATTTCAGCCCATTCCATGAAGTCTTAAATTTTTCTTAGGACCTCAGTCATCTGTCCAGTGGGTCCATGCTTGTAGTCAGTGCGTATAGCTTTGAGGGGCATGTCACTAGTGACAGAGAATTCATTCATCTGTTTCTTCATGTCTTGACCTAAGGTGAGGCCAGTTAGGCACACACCATCTATTCAGTTATTGAGATTAGACAGAATATGATTGAGCCTAAATTGCTCACTGACCATGTGACCTTGTTGTTCTTGGAATTGCTCAATTTAAAACTCATAGAGATTCATTCTTTCATTGAGCTTCTTGTTAATGTCAACAAGATGGTCGAGTTTGGTATGAATTTCCTCTAAAATAGAGGGTGGGAAGGGTTGGGAAGCAAGAGCAGAGGTGGAAGGAAAAGGTGGAGGAGGTGGAATAATAGAAGAATGTGGAATAGCAGAAGGACATGGAGTTGCAGAAGGAGTTTGTGTAGGAGAGGAAAGGTCTAGGTTCTAATATTCTAGCCATTGCTGAATATGTGGGGTCCCACTACTTGGTAGATCAATATAAAGATGAGGGGGAAAGGTGCTAGTTTGGAGTGTTTGTGGTTGTGGTTGATCATGGGTTGGACAGGGTGATGAAGTGGAGTCTGGCCTGACTCATTTACCCTCAATCTCAACTAGTCGCATCATTTTCAGGGTGGACTTATTGTAGACGTGGGTATGGTGAAAAGGGATGGATAAGGAGTGCTTAAGATTTATCTTAAAATAATTAAAAATTTTTGTGAAAAACATACCATGAGGGAGGATATTCTTGATAGATTGGGCAACTTTCAATATATCAGAGAGAAGGAGATGGCCAAGGTTTATAGGTTATTGGTTTACGATGCACTACATTACCAATAAATAAATAAAGATAACATCCCCAAATTTTCTTTCTTGGGGCAAAAATAAATGGTTCACCTTGTAATGGAGAATGCGGTATTCAGGTAGAAGGTGGTTGACGTCAAAGATTTTGTTAGGGCTAAGGCCTGTTCTACCAGATATTTGAAAGATAAATTCCTCAAAAGGAATATCTAGGTAGCTTTGACGTTTGGTAGTACAATCTAGAAGATGGGTACCACTAGGGGCTTCTAGGAGTTGATTGAATAATTTTTTCCCAAACACTAGGTCTTTTTCTTTGACCCAGGTAGAGATGGATAATTCTTCAGAGCCCTATGTCAAATGTATATGGACATAAGTTATTCTGACCAATTCAGGATATACTGGCTCTTTGATGGTTACAAATTTATACCATCCAAGCACATTAAGCCAGTCCTTGAAGTGCATTTTTGTAGAATCGAAGAAATCAAAATCTACGCACCTCCCATTTGGGACTTGAAGATATTTAAAGGTTTTAGTAAACTTATCTTGGATTTTGGGGTCTCGACAGACGAGAGAGGATGAGGGACTCTTGCCATTTTTGGTCTTCTTGCTTGAACCTTCGGGTTGTTCGTTTCTTCTACGTTTGGTGACAGAATATGGTGTTCAGGCTTCCATTGTTGATTTCTTGAGTTTTTGAAAGACGAGAGATGATACACTGAGAAACTAGGGCTTTCTTCTTTGGAAACTTGGAAACACTTTACCGCGATGATGCCGAAGAAGACAATGTGGGGGGTTTTATGGTGAAGGATCAGAGAGGTATTGTGAGGGTTTTGAGGCGTTGACTTTTTATGATTAAGAACCAGAGAGAGCGCGGGAGAGAAAGAGAGAGAGTCTATTTTGAATTAATGGACGATACAGAATGTCACAACCCAATTTAGAAAAGGTGACCGATCATGGATTATGGGCCTTAGCCCAACGAACCAAGTAAGCATTAAACAAAGTTAGCTAACATGATGCTAATTATTTATTCAATTCCCATGGATTTAAGCAGTTAAAATCCCATTTCATCAAAAAGAGGGTCAAACAGCCCACGTAATATCATTATCAATGCTGACTCAATAACTACATCATCAATTGCTTTAAATTTTTAATGCGGAAGCAGTAATAAATGAATGCATGTCCTAGAGGTCTTTATATTAGATCCATCGAAGCAGCCGAGTCCATCAACAAGCTCCTTTCCTGATATCCTGAAATGTTTTAATTTTTACAACATCAACAAAGGCTAGTGAATGGAACATGCATAATACAATACAGTTTAAAATAGGAAATATAAAATAGATTTGTACATTAACATAATCATGGCAGGATATATATAGTAATATCAAAAGTTTAAACATTTAACTTATCATTTTATTTTATTATCTAATATCATTATCTCATTTTCATTGTCTTATTTCATTATCTCATTTCATTGTCCTATTTCATTATCTCATTTCATTTCATTTAAAAATATATCTATATTTTTTCTTTCATTTGGTCCCGTTATCAACGAGTCACCAAGATATCACATAATCATATCATAACTATATCATTGTCATGGGAACAACCTGAGTATATCAAGTATCCATTGCTACAGGAACAGCCTGAGCATATCAAGTATCCATTGCTACATGAACAACCTGAGCATATCAAGTATCCATTGCTACAGGAACAACCTGAGCATATCAAGTATCCATTGCAACAGGAACAACCTAAACATATCAAGTATCCATTGCCACAGGAACAACCTGAGCATATCAAGTATCTATTGCCACATCAAAACTCGGGGCCTCTTGGCCCATTGGATCCAATATCGAAATAGAGTCACCACAAGTTGGCGCCTGGGTTTGTTTCCTATACGATTCCAGTTAAGGTCACTGGACGCACCCGAGCTATCCCTTAACCGTTGAGTCAACTAGGGTCAACATGAGATTTAAACCGGTTCTGTTCCCTAGCTGGCCAAAGTCATCTCCGAAGAGAGCTTTCCCTTGGACTTTTTTATATTTCAAGAATCATATCTCATCATTTGGTCCCATTTATGGGTCGCCAAGATATCCCATATTCAGACCTTATATCTGTATCATATCAATATATATACTTTTCATTATCCTTTTCGTAGCACAGTTCATAACATTTTTTATGATACATTTTATAGCACCTTTCATAATATTTTTCATGATATATTTCATAACACATTTCATAATACTTTTCATTATATATTTCATAACGCATTTCATAATACTTTTCATTATATATTTCATAACACATTTTAATCATATGCATTTTTATTTCAAAGTCAGTTGAGAGGTTTTATTGAAAATATGTAGCAGATAAGTGTACTCACAGATAAAATATTTATATCATGATTTTTAGGAGAAAATCATACAGTGTTATTTTTAAACATTTAAAACATCTAAATTTACTTTTCAAGTAATTTGGGGATGCAGAGAATTTTAATGAAAGTACGTAGCATGAAAGACCACTCACCTCGGGTCCAAGTTAAGCTCTAAAAAAAATAATATAATCTACTCGTCATCCTGATTATATAATACAATAACCAAGATAAATATAAAAGTTAATAACTAAATTAATCAACCAAACGGATCCCTATCCCATTACAATTCCCATGCTTGTTTTTGGGGTTAAATTAATCTGTAATTATTTTAATTCATCATTTAAACTGGTGCCCAAACATGGCCTAAGCATTAGAATTAATTTTAAAAACTTTTCTCCATTTTCTCAGTCCTTGAGTCGACACAGATGGCCTCTGAGTCGACCCAAACAGGTCTAAGACATGCGTGAGTCGATACAACAAGGCTGTGTGTCGACTCAAGGTGAAAGGGGTCTCAGCATACACTGTGAGTCGACACACAGGGGTTGTGATTCGACCCAAATCCCTCGGGTGGCCATGAGTCAACACCACAGAGGCTGTGGGTCGACCCAAAGTGGTCTGGCGTGGTCTCATGTGGCTGTGGGTCAACTTATGGGGTCTGTGAGTTGACCCAAGGTGGTCTCAGGTCTCCAGGGGTCGATCCAAGAGGGCTGTGTCAACCCTAGGGCATGGCCAAGGTGATGTGAGTTAACTCAAAGGGGTGTGAGTCGACTCACAAGGCATACGGAGGTGCTGCGAGTTGACTCATGAAGCTGGTGAGTCGACCCAAAGGTTTATAGGTCACAAAGGTTGAGGCAGGGGGTCGACCTAAGGCATGCTAAGGCATGGTGAGTCGACTCAAGTCACGGCTGGTCTCATGAGTCGACTCATAGCTCACGTGAGTCGACTCACTAGCAACAGAGTCTTCTCCTACGTCACGTGGGTCGACTCAGTCGAGGCGTGAGTCGACCCAAAAGCACACAGTAGCCATTGATAGCTTCTGGAGCTTGGGTTTTTCTGGTTTTTTCATTCTTTTCTTCTCCTTAATCATTATCTATGATGTTTTATCATATTTTAGAAAGATCTAAACATATTTTTGTGGTTGTTTACACAATATTTTTATATAATAAATTTCTGGTTACATATATATAACTGTTAAGCAAAATATATATATACATACTATTATATATATATATATCTTGATTATATATATTTTGGTCTCTGGTTCTAATGATATAAACATGGTATAATCTTATTTATTTACATGTTTTGGTTGTCTGATCGAGAACTAAACTATAATTTAATAATGTGATGATATATATATATATATATGTTCTCACTGTGCATATAAAATAGAAACAGGGGCTAGTTCTTACCTTTAATCACCAAATGGTGATAATGACAGTGGTGATGATGATCACTGTGGTTGTGCAAGGTGTTGGTGCATAGTAGTGATGGTGGTGGTTGGGCAGCGGTAGTGATCACAGAGGAACCAGAGGGAGCGGCGCAGGGAGAGAGAGAGAGATTGAGAGAGGTGAATTTTAATGGGGGAGGAGTCCTATATAAAGTGGGGTGAGAGCCCATGAAATCAGGGATTGGATCCCTAATTTCCCTCCTCAATTCCTATCTTCTATAACAATGCCCACCAAAAAAAGGAAGTAACAGATATCCTTCTGTTTTCAAACATTTCTTTTTCCCCTTAATTTAATTATCAATTTGTTTCCTCAATTAATTAGATGCTGACACAATTAATTTATTCCACAAATTAATTAATGTTTTATTATTTCTAATCTATTTATTCTTTCAAAATTCCGCTTTATTACTTTTGTTAATTAGGTTTTTATTTAGTTAGTTTATTTGTTAATTGATTAATTAAATTATTGAATTAATAATTAGTTAAAAAAAATTTAAAATTTTACCGAATTCTACACAGAACATTTTCAAATTTATATACCTGTTATGCTTGGGTCGGCACATCAAAGTTTTGAGTCAACACATATGCGTGTTAGGGAGTCAACGACCGCGAGGAGTCTCCTTGAGTCAACACAAATCCTATGTGTGTCGACACCAATGCCTTATGAGTCGACACAATAGCGTGTGGGTCGACCCATCAGCATCAATGCGGAGGCCATGGAGTCTTGAGTCGACTCAACTCTTCTGTGAGTCGACACATGTGCATGAAAACATGAAATTTCAGCAACAGCAACACATATATCATGGATTTAACATACCCAATTCACTTTTTATGAAATTAAATCTTTCTTCACTTAAAGGTTTGGTGAAAATATCAGCTAATTGATGTTCCGTGCTTATAAATTCTATTGTGATTTCACCTTTTTGCACATGGTCTCTTATAAAGTGATGTCACCTTTAAAGTGTCCTGACTTCTTGCATTCGAAGCAGACCAGGTGATCTTTCTTTGTTGAATCATTTTTATTTGATTCATTTTTGTTGAAGTCCTTCTTGAAGGGTCTTCTTTTGAAATTTCTTGATTTTTGAAAAAAATCTATTGAACTTCCTGCTGAGAAGAGCTATGTCATCTTCTTCATCTTCAGAATCCTCTTGGCCAGATGATTCTGGTTGAGAGCATTTTAATGCCACCCCTCTTCTTGATTTTGGTTCATCTTCATCTAGTCTTTTCATTCATGACAGTTTTATGAGTCATTAAAGAACCCATGAGTTTGTCGAGGCTAAGAAAACTGAGATTCTTTACTTCTTGAATAGCAGTGATTTTTGCATCTCAACTTTTCGATAGAGATTGCAAAAATTTTCTTACATTTTCAACATTAATGTACACTTTACCAAGAGATTTGAAAGAGTTAATAATATTGGTAAAATGTGTAAACATGGTAGAAATATTCTCATTGCTATTCATTTTAAATAACTCATATTCATGTACAAGTATGCTGATTTTTAAATCTTTTACTTGATTAGTACATTCATGAGTTATTTCCAACTTATCTCAAATTTCTTTAGCAGTATCACATATAGAAATTCTATTAAACTCATTTAGATCTAAAGAACAATATAGAAGGTTCATGGCTCTAGAATTGCGTTGCATTTCTCTAATGTCATTATCGTTCTATTCTAGTTCATCTTTCAGAATAGTTATTCCGTCAATAATTTTGACTGATCTTTTAGGACCATATACTGTAATTTTTCATAACTCATAATCTACGGCTTGTATGTATATTTTTATTTTAGCCTTCCAATAATTATAATTTGTTCCATTGAACAAGGGAGGTATATTTGTAAATTATCCCTCGGAGAGGGTGGTTCCAATAGAGACTGCCATACGGATCCTCTTAGACTGTTAGGTCGAATATTTAGAGATGAGGCTCTGATATCAAATGTTAACTAAAAGGTGACCCTAGAGGGGGAGGGGGGTGAACAGG
>JAUTBS010278931.1:0-11050 GCA_032361285.1 Aequorea victoria
TCGGCATGTCAGCTATGACTAAAAGACCTGCTCGAACTTGTTAGCAGTTGAGATCTCGATCGGCCAAAGTCTCCCTTATGATGTCAGAGAGATGATGGCGATATTAGAGAGTGTAGCGATAACTGGGAATATATCCAAGCAGAGCAGGGGCCGACCTCTCATTGATTCGAGAGGCAGTGTTGATGATGTTTTGGCGTGCAGCCCTTTTGTAACGCCAACCAGACCAGTAGTTGCGTAAAGAAAGGAGCAAAAGTCAGTAAGATGAAAACAGTAAAATGAAAGCAAAGGAAATGTAAAGACCACTACCGACTTAGACATTCGCCAGTAACCGGGGTGAAGAGGAATGCCGAGCTCGTTGCTAGCGTGCCCGGTTGGGAATTCGAACGCACCACCGACCAGAAGTCAATCGTCGGTATGCTTATCAGAGTCTGACAGGTCCCGAATTAAGTCGAACCCTTTCTTCCTAGACCTAAGATAGTATGTCAACCCACCCTTATTCAACGACAAGGAATAACACTCAAAGAGCTCGAAAAGGCCAAAGATAATGCAATGTAGGCGATTGAGCTCAGTTGCACTGTTAATGATGCGTAGAAAGTTGATGGACATTTAGGAAGAACTCAACCGCAGCGCGGTAAGTGCCTCCTTGAGGAGGGAATTGAGGGTGAACCAAACACCCCTCTCAACGATAGAGACAATGAAAAAAGAACATTTCCCATCCCGAGCTGTGAGAAGATCTTCTCTGTCGCTCGAATCAAACAATCTAAGGGTGATATTGTTTAGTATGTTGTACTCTCTCCTAAAAGCGTCTAAAGATTGAGGGTCGACACACATGTACCAAAACTTCCCCACTACTTTGCTCTGCCCACTAACCAACAAGGCCAAGTTAACAAAAGATTTTCTGAAATAGAGAAAGGGGGTAGAGTTCCCAACAACTATGACACAACGAAACATGAAAACAGAGGATCGAAGAGGCCAAGAAACAAAGAGTTTGAGGCCCAAACCCAAAACAAACTAAAAGGAAGAGGAACCAAAAAAAACTGTAAATTACAAATGAAATGTCGACGAGGATACAAGACTTATAGGAATGTGATAGAGGGTCGCGATGAAGACGAAGATGATGACGGCGACGATGGAGTAGCAGAGGATGAAGACGATGATGGTAACTGCGATACGGCTCTCAGATCTCCAATATCAAGTTATGCAAATGGGTTCTAAGGAGCCTAGGAGCACCTTTTCATAGAGGACCCCAGGCAAGCTAACGGTCATTTTAAAAGACGAAAGGACCCCAAGGGTTGAGATGATACCCTATCGGATGACAGCGTGTGCACTGAATAGACAAGTGACTTTCGCTAAGCACAAACCCCGAGAACTGAGCTCGTGAATCTATAAAAATAATTAATACCCAACGGTCACATCAGTGTATGAAGAGTTGCCAACGGCGTTTGAGGAGGCGCTCACACACGACTGACGATCTAATCAGGCAACGACACGTGGCTAGACAGGACATCGAAGTAACGTCTGGATGCACCAGAGCAGACCTGTGGGATGGACCTTGATCTGTCCCAGAGCCGAACACCTCCCGTCCTCCACACCGAAGCACGAGAGCTAGGGGCAAATGAAGGGGCGATTCAAAATGGATTAGGCCCCAAGCCCATGTTCGAGCCCATAGAATTATATGGGTCAGGCCACACAGAAAGGCACGACCCCAAGATGAGCGCGGTACACAAGGAAGACGAACCATCCACATGATACCTCAACACCATAGAACATGGACTGAGCCAGAAATAAGAGGTCACATTGATAAGCTAAGGACATGAAGGGCGCGACGTGGCCAAGGTCTAGAGAGAAGATGAGACGAAATCTTGTGGACAATTAATGTGCATTAATTGATTGTGCCATCCTTTACATGCCATCTGAGGGTCTGCAGGTTCAGATCGAACAAGAGGCACATACATCTAACTTAGCTAAAAATAGAGATAACAGTGTTTTCTTGCAAAGTAATACCCAAGTCAACTTTCATCATTAGAATTCTCTTATATAGGAGCTCACTAACCCACTTGGAAGTATGTCTTCTCACATATTCATCCCTAATCTCTAAATTCTCTCCTTCTGGCTCTAGTTCGAGCTTCTTACTAACTTAGTCATCGAAGAGAAATTTTGGCGAAAGCACCCACCAAACAATTTTATTATGTTTTCTTTTGCAGGCCTTTCGGATCACACGAGGCAAAGATTTGGGTCTGATAGTTGTTCCATCCGATCTAAACACCCCTACAAAAATACACCCATACATAAATAAATTATTTGAGAGGGTTGTGACAAACAACCTTATAATTCATTTTTAGATTTACAACCTCGATCATATCAAATGGCTATTGAATATTTATTGGTCATACCTTAGCTGAGCACCACAACTTTCTCTTCTAATTTGAATCATTTGGATTTTTGAGAATGTTATTTTCTCCCTCCACGCTGCTTTCTTCTTGTATGTGTTTTTTCTTGTAATATGTAAAGTTGAGAAAAAAATGAGCAAAAGGGAGAATTCAACTCTTTTCTTGAAATGCACTTAGCTCCGTATCTTATAGATTTTTTTAAAACCTTTTTTTTAAGTGACTTTTCAAATTACTCTCGAGAAACTAAAAAGTAAAAATATCTCCAAATATAAGAATGTATAGAAATGAAAAAAAAAAATTGGTTTTTCGCCAAAATATACTTTTTCGTATTTAGTGAACATTTTTTAAAATCCGATCATAACTTTTCTTTTAATATTGTTTCTCTCGTCATTCGAAAGACCTTGTTGCACCCTTCAAGAGATAAGATTCACGAGGATCTAGAATAAGAAACAGATTCAACCAGTTCTGACTCTTCATCTTCTCCCCCAACCCCCCCAATCAAAGTTTCATTTAGCTGATGATGTTGTCATGCATGTGATGTCGACGAACATTCTTGCCCTAGAGGAGCAGATTTCCCTCTTGACAAAAATTGTTGAAGCACTCTGCAAGACCTTGCAAGATCGTGATGTCCAAATTGCATCTATGATGAACAAGATCGAGAGTATATGAGATTTAAATCAAGTTGCTCATAACCCTCTAAAACCTCAAGAAGCGACAGAAACTTCCAGCAAGCAACAAGAAGTGGTTGAAACTTTCAACAAATACAAAGAAGTCCAAAAGAGTTTGTAGGTTTCAGAGGCACCATCAAGGATAAGTAGGATGAAGTACCAAAATTTTCTCTTACTTATTCTAAACCTTACACTCGGAGAATTGATCAAATGAAGATGCCTTTTGGATATCAGTCACCAAAATCTCAACAATTTGATGGCAAATATAATCTAAAGCACCACATTGCTCACTTTGTAGAAGCATGCAATAATGTTGGTATTGATGGAGATTTTCTGGCCAAGCAATTTATTCAAACACTCAAGGACAATACTTTTGATTAGTATTGCAACCTTAACACTCAAGGACAATACTTTTGATTAGTATTGCGACCTTAAATCTGGCACAATCGACAAATAGAACAAAAAATTCTCAATCTCTTCTATAGCACTCGCCGTACCATCAGTATGATCGAACTCACAAATTCGCATCAATAAAAAAAAGGAACTTGTTACTGACTACATTAACAAGTGGAGAATTTTGAGTCTTAACTGCAAAGATAGGTTAAGTGAGATATCTGCAATCGAGATGTGCATCGAGGGTATGCATTGGAGTTTGCGCAATATTCTTTAAGGAGTAGCGATTAGTCGTATCAATCGCAATGGAAAGCCCGTGAACTATAATTGCCTCACAAAATTCTAAATCAAACCTAGAGTTTTTGAAGAATTGGTCACTTGTGCTTATGACATGGAACTCGTCATTGCAACAAATGAGAATCAATGATTGCTCATCCAAGAGTCCAAAAAAGGCGAAAGTAGGCAGACATTCGCAAAGTGGTCAAGCCTTCATCCAAGACTGAAAGTAAAGAGTTAATGGCAATGGTTGCTACGCCATTCAATATTGTTGCCAAGCCAATAAAGAATGAAAGGGAGAAGACTGATTCTAGTCAAGGGAATGAAAAGAGGAGTCTTACATTGAAAGAGATGCAAGAAAAAAAGTATCATTTTCTTGATGCGCAAGTTTCCTGAATGCTCGATGATTTATTAAAAATGAAACTTGTTGAAATGCCAAAAAATGAAGCATCCCGAGAAAGCTAAAAAGGTTCATAATCTGAAATACTGCAAATATCATCGCTTGATTAACTATCCAAATAAGGGATGTTTCATTTTGAAAGAAAAACAATCATCGAGTTAGCCAGTTAAGGAAAAATTTTACTCAAAGAAGAACAGGAAATCGCAGCCACAAATCAAATTGCGATTGTTGTTGCATCCTCAGATCCTTCGTTTCTTCAATAGAAAGCTCAAAGGCATAAAAAGTGTATCTCCAGATTTCCAATATGCAATATTCAATTTGGTTCATTTGAGCCAATTGATCCAAATTGCGATTGTTGCTGCATCCTCAGATCCTTCGCTTCTTCAATAGAAAGCTCAAAGGCATAAAAAGTGTATCTCCAGATTGCCAATATGCAATATTCAATTTGGATCATTTGAGCCAATTGACATAACTAGGGGTGTAGTCGGTTCGGTTTGATCAGTTTTTTGACTAGATTTAGCACTGAACCGAACTCATCGATTTTGTATTTGGAAAAACTGAAACCGATCGAATGTGACATAAAATTGAAGTAATTGGTTTTCAATCGGTTCGATCAGTTTTATCTAACATCATCAACTTTCACAAAGACATTTGCAAAATGAAATTATAAAGTTTCTCATCAAAAATTTAAAGATTCCACTAATGTGCTGGTTATATATGTAAGAACTTAAAGATTCTAATAAGACCCAGACCCAATGCAATAGGTGCATAATTGAAAGTATCTCATGAAATTGGATAGTATGTTGGCAGAAGGAAGATTGAACAGGTATAACAAATAGAACTTCAGCACACAGCATGCAAAACAACAATACAACATGTAAAAAGAGCTCCAGCACACAGCATGTAAGAACTTAGGCATTTCACTCACATTGATTGTGGTACTAGTATCAAGTGTTTCTTTTAGGGTTAATTACACTTAGACTCTCTTTATTTTTAAAAATTACAATTACACCCCTTACTGTATAATTTTTTGTAACAATTTAGTCTAACTGTTAGTTGACCGTCCGTTGACCGTTAATAACAGTAAATTTTTTTAAATTCCAATTTTACCCTTGACTGTATCTCAATCTTCACTCTATTCATATTCTTCTTTAACAGAACCACCATGATCGAACCTTGTTTCCCCCACCACCATCGAAATCTCATCCCATCACCACCATCCAATCCATTCCAACCACCACCAATGATGGGGCAACCACACCCAAGCCACCACCGATGGAGAAACCAGAAACACGTGGATTGCCCCAGCAGCTTCTGAACTTAAAATATCCAAGAACCCACTAGAGCAACTGAAAATAGAGGGCATCATCTGAGGACGTAGAAATAAGCCTTAGCCTCAGCTTCGATAACTCACGCATCATCCAAAATAGGTCCTCTCAAAAGCCTGAGAGCTTTAGATCAAAAATACATTGGCATCAATAGTGGCACAAAAAGTCAGATGGAGTAAACAATAGAGCCCCACTTTTGTAAACTCCATAACTGGACCAGCTCCTTGCCAACTCTAGATCGAAGCTGTAAACAGAGCATTGTCCATGTGGATTCCAGAACAACAACTCCATCCACTGTAGAGGCATCAAAAATCCCCTTCAGGCTTTTCCTGTCCATTACGCCATGACAACTTCGATTAAGAAACCACCTAAATGAACAAGGAACTTAGGTACTTCACCAAAATCGATCGCCAGTTCCATCCTCCCTTCTCTACCTGATACCCCCTCTTTCACTCCTCTCCCCACACTATCTCTCTCTCTCCACCATTACCACTCAAACTCAAATCCCCCAAATCAACCAACTCTCCCAAATCAACCAATAAAATCCCACAAATAGGACCCCTAAATCTAAAATCCCCCAAATTTCCCAAATCAACCAACAAAATCCCCCAAATAGGACCCCCAAATCAACCCCAGGGGAGAAGATATTGACAGAGGAGAAGAGGAAAGGAGAGAGCGAGAGCGAGGACGGGACGGAGAAGACGACGTAGAGGGAGGCCGCTGCTCGAGACCGTCGCGCCACCGAAGATGACAATGGAGGCCGCCGAAGAGTGATTTGTTCGACGATGGAGGCCGCTGTGTGGTTCTTCGGATTTGTTCCTCTCTTCTTTTCCGTTGACTTCGTCGTTCGGCCGAGGATGAGCCACGGATGAAAGAGGGTTCTTACTGTTCAATCCATGAGAACTTCATGGATCTTTCGAAGGACCAAGGCCTTCTTATCCTCATTTTTGCTCAAATCGACGATGCTGGGTTTGATGATGCTGGTTTTGATTTTTAAATCTCCTTTTTGGCTTGTTTTTTCTAGATTGTGAAAAAGATTTGATCTTTTATTAAAGAAACATCTCATTTCTAGGGGTTTTGGATGGTGGTGGTTGGGGGTGGGTTAGGTGATGGTGGGGATTTTGGGAGTTTCAGGTGGTGGTGGGGGTTTTTGTTGGTGGTGGATTGTGTTTTGATTTTTGGGGTTTCGGCGATGACGCCTGGTTTGAGAGGCTCTGTGGTAGTGGGGATTTTGGGGGTTTCGGGTGGTGGTGGGGGTTTTGATTGGTGGTGGATTCTGTTTTGATTTTTGGGGTTTTGGCGATGACGACGGGCCTGAGAGGCTCTGTGGTAGTGGTGTCGTGAGTGATGGAGGTGGCGGTGGTTGATTTTTCTTGTTTTGGTTTTACAGGTCTGATGAGAAAGAGAGAGATGAAGTGAAGAGAGAACAGAGAAGATGATGGGGCTGGTGAATAAAGTGTATATTAGTAAATTTGATAACGCCGGCGTTACCTGACAGGGGTGAAACTATAATTTTTAAGAATAGAAGGGGTCTAAGTGTAATTAACCCTAATTTAATATATTTTTTTATTTGTGTAAATAATTAGTTATGAAATATCAAGTGAATAATTTAATCTTAAAACTTCTTTACGAAGCTTCAACTAAAATTGAAACTAAATCATTTTTGTCTCTTTTCAGTCCTCCACTTTTTTTCAACTATTAGATTAAAAAAACTTCAACCATTAAAATTACTACATAAGAAACATATTTCATCAACACCATTATTCCTTATAATAGTGACGGTTGACGATCCATAAAATTATTTTTTATACCTTGAATTATTTTTTATGTGAAAATATTTTTATTTTTTTTATTTGTGTAAAATAGTACATTTATAATTATTTAAAAATATTAAGAGAAAAAAAGTTACAACTTTTTATAAAGTTTCAATTAAATGTGCAACTCATTTATTTCTTTTTCTCTCCCCTCACTCCTCTATTTTTTCTCAACCATTAGATTAAAAAACTTCAATCATTAAAATTGTCACATAAAATAAATATCACATCAATACTATCCTTTCTTGTCATATATATATATATGACACGACTGTCTCTAATTGCTTCTACTTGCCCCTTAGGCCCGTTTATGATAGTTCTTCTTTTCTAAGCCTCCTCTCACTTTTGTTGGAAACAATGACCCTCAATTGAACTATCACTATAAACTTTACAATCTGTTGCGAAGATGAATGTGTATTATATACATAGTAACAAATTACTTGTACTTAAAGACACTTTTTAACATATGATCAATTAAATTGATTTAATTTTAAGTTAACTTTAGTTTTTAGATTTTAAATTAACTAAAAATAAATAAAATTAACTCGCAATATCTCAAGTAAAGATTTAGAATGCTTTTAGTTATTTTATTGTTATTGTTATTGTGTGTGGTATATAAGTAATATTTGTACCGTGTTTTGCAAGATTCACACATATGGTTAGAGACTCATAACTTTATTTTTTAAATTTTGAATTATTTCTTATGTGATAATACTTTAATATTTTTTTATTTGTGTAAATAATTAGTTTTTAAATATCAAGAGAAAAAAAAAATTTAATTTTTTTTTATGAAACTTCAATTAAATGTAAAATTCACTCATTTTTTCTGTCTACTTTCACTCTCTCCACTCCTTTTTAACCATTAGATTAAAAATATCACAACTATTAAAATTGATACATTAGACAAATGTTACATTAAACACTTCTCCCTTGTGGACAAATAAATTTATTTTTTAAACCTTCAATTATTTTTATCTGATAATACTTTTATAATTTTTATTTGTGTAAAATAGTACATTGATAATTATATTAAATTATTAAGAGAAAAAAAGAAACTTAAAACATTTTATAAAACTTGAATTAAATGTGGAACCCACTTATTTTTTTTTCTTTCCTCTCACACTCTCTATTCTTTTCCAACCATTAAATTAAAAAGATCTGAACTATTAAAATTATCATATAGTACAAATGTCTCATCAACACCATCCTCTCTTATAATATTGATAGTTAGATACCCATAAATTTATTTTTTAAAACTTGAATTATTTTTTATGTGATAATATTTTATATTTTTTATTTGTGTAAAATAGTACATTGATAATTATTTTAATATATTAAGAGAAAAAAAGAAACTTGCAACTTTTTATGAAACTTAAATTAAATATAAAATTCACTTTTTTTTTCTCTCTCTCACTTTCTCTACTATTTTTCAACCATTAGATTAAAAAGATCACAACCATTAAAATTACTACATATGATAAATGTCTCATCAAAACTATCATTCCTTGTAATATAGATAGATGATGACCCATAAACTTATTTTTAAAACCTTGAATTATTTTTATACTTTTAGATTTTTTATTTGTGTGAAATAATACATTGATAATTATTTTAAAATATTAAGAGAAAAAGAAATTACAACTTTTTATAAAGATTCAATTAAATGTGGAATTCATTTTTGTTTTCTCTCTATTAAAAAATATCAACCATTAAAATTGGCGACAAATGTCACATCAAAATCATTCTACCTTGTCATATGCCTATCAACATCATGATTCTGCTCAAATGTATTGTAGATAGTTGGAGATCCATCATTTTACTTTTTGAATTATTTTTTGTATGAAAGTATTTTTATAATTTTTATTTGTGTAAAATATTACGTTGATAATTAATTTTAAAATATTAAAAGAAAAAAAATAAGCTTAAAAACATTTTATGCAGCTTCAGTTAAACATGGAACTCATTTATATTATTCTATCTTCTCACTTGCTCTATTTTTTTTCAACTATTAGATTAAAAAAATTTCAATTATTAAAATTGTCAAACAGATGAATTGGAGGGGTTAACTTTTGATTTTATTTCTTTTTAAATTGAGTTGCACTGTCAGGGATTTTTTATTTATTTATTTCAAAGAACTACACAAGATCCTCAAAAACAAAAATACAATTAGAATTTTCACATAGACTGGTAAAAATAAAAATTTATGAAATACAATTAAAAATAATTTCCCCTACTAAAGGTAAAACGTCATAACATAATCTTACACTAATCCAGAAACTAATAACAAGACATTTGCAGACTCAAAAACCTAATTTGACCTTAAGAAAAAATTGCGAACAAATTTGTCTGATTTATGCTAAATTTCTAAAAATATATCAACGATTACAATGAATTCAAAAGGAATGCAGCGAATAATTATAGAATTCAGATAAACTTATTTCAGTTCTCAAAATTGCAAGAGATGATGGTATTGGCCGGGCCTCAGGCCGGACTGGACTTGGGTTTGAAACTCCAGGCCCAGATCTGCCCATAACACCCTCGGGCCGAGCTCGGGTCCGGACCTACACCGGGCCGAGTTGAACAGTGTCGGGCCTCTGACCGGACCACTGGTCCCGGGCTATTTTTCACCCCTATGCACAACGACAAAAGAAAACAAACAATGACCCTCAATTGAACAATCACTATAGACTCTACAATCTTTTGTGTTGTGAGGATGAATGTATATGCACTTTCTAATATAAGATCAATAAAAATTTATTTAATTTTAAGTTAACTTTAGTACTTAGATTTTAAATTTTAAATTAACAAAAAATAAATAAAATTATGTCGCAATATCTAATGTAGACATTTAGAATAATTTTAATAATTTTATTATTATTGTGTTGTGTATGTTACGTAGAACTAATTTTGTACTGTGTTTGGCAAGATCAACACATATGGCTAGAGACCCGTAACTTTATTTTTTCAACTTAAATTATTTTTTATGCGACAATATTTTTTTGTGTGTAAATAATTAGTTATGAAATATCAAGAGAAATAAATAAGCTTAAAACTTCTTTTATGAAGTTTCAATTAAAGTTAAAACTAACTCATTTGTTCTGTCTCCTCTTAGTCCTTTATATTTTTTCAACTATTAGATTAAAAAGATTTCAACCATTAAAATTGATACATATGACAAATATCATATCAAACCCTTCTCCCTTGTAATAGAGATGGTTAGAGACCCATAAATTTATTTTTTATGTGATAATACTTTTCTAATTTTTATTTATGTTAAATAGTACATTGGTAATTATTTTGAAATAATAAGAGAAAAAAGAAACTTTAAGTATTTTATGAATTTTCAATTAAACGTGAAATTCATTTATTTTTTTTCTCTTTTCTCACTTTCTCTACTCTTTTTCAACCATTAAGATTAAAAAGACTTCAACTATTAAAATTATCACATAATACAAATATTTCATCAACATTATCCTCCCTTGTAATATAGATTATTTTGAAACATTAAGAGGAAAAAGGAAAACTTAAAACATTTTATGAAGTTTCAATTAATGTGGAACTCACTTATTTTTTTCCTCTCATTTTACACCATCTACTCTTTTTCAATCATTATATTAAAAAGATCTCAAGGACAAATGTCTCATCAATACCATCATCTCTTGCAATATAGATGGTTCGAGACTCATAATTTTCTTTTTAACCTTGAATTATTTTTGATGTGATAATTAGTACTTTTATATTTTTTATTTGTGTAAAATAGTACATTAATTATTTTGAAATA
>JAUTBS010279042.1:0-11049 GCA_032361285.1 Aequorea victoria
TACGCGATTGAATTTCTAGGGTTTGAACGCTTGTTAATTCGATTAGGGTTGAATTACGACTAGGTTAAAATACCGGCAAAAAACGGGTCCTTACATTACATGCTATTTATGTTTTATTAAAAACCCCGTACTCCCCAAATTATTTTAAAAAGGAAAATATATATGTTGTAAATGTTTTCACATGAAATTGTATGATATTCTTTACTGTAAGATCATGGCACAACTGTTTTAAGACAAATTGTTCCTATGTTATACATGGTGCGGTCATGAGATTTAATTCTTGGGATATGAAAAAGTCTAAGGGAAAGCCCTCTTCGGAAGTGACTTTGGCCAGCTAGAGAACCGACCTGGTTTAAATCTCGTGGTGACTTTAGTTGACTCAACGGTTAAGGAACAACCCGGGTGTATCCGGTGATTTTAACTGGAATCGTTTAGGGAACAAACCCAGGCGCTAACCTGTGGTGACTCTATTTTCGATATTAGATCCAATGGGCCAAGAGGCCCCGAGTTATGATGTGGCATTGATACTATTTATGCTCAGGATGTTCCTGTAGCAATTGATTGATTATTTCCACTCTCGGATGAGCATATCGCTATACCATTTTATGATGATATTGACACGTTGATTTGAGGACACCTCTGAGGTCCAAATATTAGTGACTCGTATTAACGAGGTCAAATAGAAAAAGATATGTATTTTCAAGAATGAAAAGAAAACAAATGAAATAAAATGAAATGACTTAATGGGTTATGTGTTTACACTTTTGATTATACTGTATATGTCATGTCATGATTATGTTATTATACAAAACTATTTGAATCTCTATTTTAGAACTGTATTGTATTATGTATGTTTCCATTCACCAGCATAGCTAATGTTGTATTATAACTTTTTAGGTAATCCATGAGAAGTGATCTAGATGATGGACTGCGGCATGGGATCCAGGAGTATAAGCCTCTAGGACATGCATATCTTTCTTTAGCTTCCGCATTAAATAAAGAATAAATTAAATTGATGAATAATGAATGTTGATTGAGATATTGGGCTGTTTGACCCACTTCTGATGATATTGGATTTTAATTGTTTAAATCTATAGAAATTTATATTATATTAACATATTGTTAGCTAATAATGGTTTAAGGCTTACTTGGTTCGTTGGGCCAAGACCCATGATCCATGGCCGGTCACCTTTCCCAAATTGGAGTGTGACACAAGGAAGTGGGGTTTAATCCCCTACTTCAACCCCTCTTGCAACCATTCCATCTCAACACATCTTGACCCTCCAAATGCATTCTGATTTAAAATTAAAACACTTTTGCACAAAATGCACTTTTGTCCTTCTTGATTTGGGATTTAAGGATTAGTTCTCATTAATGTTATAATTAAATAATTGGGTCCTTTTTATATTTATGTTCTTAATCTCATCCTTTACCTTGGCCATAAACCAAACAAAACCTCTCTTTGGGCCTTAAACAGAATTAATTATCTTTAATATTTTATTTTTAAAAATACGAGATGTTACATTTGGTGCTCTCAAAATTAGGGGTCTGAAATAGGAGATGCAAGGCCTCATATTTATAGATTTTGACTGAGAAGTTGTCTTAGAGCCGAAGTTTCTTCTCAAAGTGGAGCGCACTAGGTGGAGGTGGTGTGGCGCCAGGTGGTTGTAGCGCACGCTATGGTTAAATATGGCTTGAGGTTTGAAGTAGCATGGTCAGGGTACGAAAAAAGGTAGTGGTGTTGTTTGGAACTGGCGTGGGGTTCTTTGGAGGGAAGTGGCGTGTTCCACTTAGAGGTGAGGCGCGCCTGGTTGAGGTGGCACCGAGGGGTATTTTTGATATTTTAAGGTGTCTTGGGGTGTTTCAGCATATTTCTTGGACTCTCAGACCTGCACGGAGCCTCTTTCGACCCGGCTGATGTATGCATTTATCATCGAAAGCTTACAGAACCATCCTAAGTTCAGTTTAGTGAAAATTAGGGTGTCTACAGTTGTCCGCCTTTAACAAAACTCTCACTGCAACGCATGGCTGAGTTAATGTCAAAGTACCATAGACAGTCCATTTTGATTAAACCATTCTTAGGATAACAAAAACAAAACAAAACAAAAAAATGGGTTTAACTATCTTATTAAGGTCATGAGTGGACTGCGTGCTCAGTTTAAAGTCATGCCGTACCGCGTGCATAGTTTGAAGTCGTGTAGGACTGTTTATTTAGTTTAAAGTTGTGCTGGACCGCGTGTGTAGTTTAAAGTCATATAAGACTATTTATTCAGTTTAAAGTCATGTCAGACCACGTGCGTAGTTTAAAGTCATGTAGGACTTAAGGTAGTCATTTTAAGGTTATGAGACAGACCAGTTTATTCAGCTTTAGATCGAGAGACGGACCCAAGGCACTCAGTTTAAGGTCATGTGACGGACCCAAAGCACTCAATTTAAGGTTGTGCGACAGACCTTCTTTGGAGTCCCAGGGTGTGAGAACGAAGCTTGGTGTGTAAGCAAGGTAGGATGATCGGCGATCGAGAAATGATTTTTAAAAGTTTCTTTTATCAAGGAAGGATCCCAAATTTTAAGTTTTTTTTTTTTAAAATTTGAAACTGATATAATGACTAACAGGGAGATGGGCACGTGGCTGGCACCACGTGTCCTGGCGTTATGAAGAGAGAGGTGGCACAGCGCCACATGTTGATTGGACTGATTGGCACCACGTTAAGGGAAGTGGAGTAGTGCTAGGTGATGATTGGACTGACCTGGCGCACAAGGAAGGAAGTGGCAGAATGCCATCTTTGAAGGAGGAAAGTGGCTCAGCGCCACTAGGAGGGAAGTGGTGTATGCTAGGTGCATTGAGGGTCGTGAGTTTTGTTTAAATTTGTGTGGTGTTCATTTCGTTCGATACTCTGCCGATGCTCTCTACTCTCTCTACTTTCTCCTATTCTCTTGATTTTCGATCACATCTCCAACATGGCCAACAACGATGATCAGATGACTTGTAGCGCGAGTCACAAGAAGAACCCCACTCCTATAGTTTTGGCGACTGAGGTCACTGCTGATGTCCCAATGGTTCCCGCCCAGCCTGACGGGACCCCCATCTCTAATTTTTTCTTTAATTACCTGAGTGGCTTTGTAGGGATCAATGACTCTCTGTCTAGCCATTCACAGTAGGCCTTTGAGCGATCCACTGCGATAGATGATTTGCTGGATGCTGCCGACGATGCCCGGGTTGTGGAGGAGGGCAGACCTCCAGAGCGCCACACTGAGGAGACAGCGGTGGACGACCCTTAGGTCCCAGATCCCTTCTACGGGGTCCTAGCTAGGGAGATGCCAGGGGGTTTCGACCCGGTGAGGTACGACCCTCTAGCCCATTCCTGGGAGTTTCTGTCAGCTTCCCGCTTCTACTATACCGACACCAGCCCAGACCCAGATCTGCTGCTTTGATCTCTTAGTTCTCATCTCTCGGTGTCGAACCATCAGGTATGTCTATTTCATTTTTGTTTAATTAAACCAAATAAAATCCAAAAAAACTTTAATAAGAATCATGAACTTAGATGTATGCGCAGGGTAGGCCTGAAACGTTTGGATGGATAACTTTTTTTTAGAACACAACATCAAACAACTTGAACTCTTAAAAATAAAATAGATCTGAACATAGAAACATTGTATGATTAGGTTGAACCTCGTATTTCTTATTCCATCTTTTTGCATGTGTATGTTTTTTGATTTTTGCCATTGGGCTACGTGTTAATGCTTTCCGCGGTAGAAATTTTATTTTTGTCCCTAGACAAACGTTCTCACATTTTTCGAGAGAGACTTTGATTTTTTTTTGTCATCGGGTCGCGGATTAACGCTTCCTGAGGCAGCATCTTTTATTTTTGTTCCTAGAAAAACATTTTTACGCTCCTCTAAGAGAATTGTTTTATTTTATTTGGTTTTGTCCCTACAAAATTGTTTGCACATTTTCCTAGGGGATTTTTAATATTTTTAATTAATTCCAACTTGGTTTACGATCAACGTTTCCCGAGAATGAAGGGCTTTCCTTCGATCTGCCCGATTTGGTGTAACGTATTGCGCTTGCGGCTCGTGGTCTTTGTCCCTACACAAATGTTTGCACATTTTTAGGGGGGTTTTAATATTTTTAATTAACTCTGACTTGGGTTATGTATCAACGTTTCCCAAGAAGGAAGAGTTGCCTTCTGATCTGCCCGATTTGGTGTAACGTATTGCGCCTGCGACCCGTGGTCTTACGGTCTGAATGCGTCCCATTTTGGCTCGATCTCTTTTCGTCCCAACCAACTTTAGGTTGTGTGGTACGTATTCCCAAGAGAATTAACTGATCTTTTTTTGTCCCTAGACAAATATTTACAGATTTTTTAGGGAGTTTTTAATATTTTTAATTAACCCCAACATGGGTTACATATCAAAGTTTCCCAATAAGGAATGGATTTCCTTCTATCTGCCCGATTTGGTGTAACGTATTGGGCTTGCAGCTCGTGGTCTTACGGTCCGAATGCGTCCCATTTTGGCTGGATCTCTGTTCGTCCCGACCAACTTTAGGTTGTGTCGTACGTATTTTTGAGGGAATTAACTGATCTTTTTTGTCCCTAGACAAATGTTTGCACATTTTTCTAAGGGTATTTTAATATTTTTAACTAACTCCGACTTGGGTTACTTATCAACGTTTCCAAAAAAGGAAGGGCTTTCCTTCGATCTGCCCGATTTGGTGTAACGCATTGCGCCTGCGGCTCGTGGTCTTACGGTCCGAATGCACCTCATTTTGGCTGGATCTCTATTCGTCCCGACCAACTTTGTTGTGTCTTAGGTATTCCCGAGGGAATTAACTGACATTTTTTTGTCCCTCGACAATTATTTGCACATTTTTAGGGGTTTTTTAATATTTTTAATTAACTCCAACTTGGGTTACGTATTAACGTTTCCCAAGAAGGAAGGGCTTTCCTTTGATCTGCCCAATTTGGTATAACGCATTCCGCCTGTGGCTCGTGGTCTTATGGTCCGAATGCGTCCCATTTTGGCTGGATCTCTGTTTGTGCCGACCAACTTTAGGTTGTGCCGTACGTATTTCTGAGTGGGACTTAACTGACCTTTTTTTGTTTGTCCCTAGATTAACATTTTTACATTTATCTAGGCGGTTTTTTTTATCTCTTATTATTTAACTCTGTTTTATCCCTAGACAAACGTTTTCATATTTTTCTAGGGGTTATTGTTAATTCACCCGTGGGTTACGTAGCAACGTTTTCCAAGATGGGCAGGCTTCCCTTCGCCCTGCCTGAATCAGGTTACAATTCGCACTTTCGCTCATGATGTATGAGCTACTCGGCTCTGGGTCATCCTAAGTTGCGTTACACGCTTCCTAAATTGGGTAAGGGTGCTTTTACCTGACAAACTTAGGTTGTGTTGTCCATTTCCCGAGAGGGTTTTAGTGATTTGGTCCGTAAACAAATATTTTCATATTTTTTTAGGGAAATTTTTCGTTTTATTCACTTAGGCAAGTGATTTCCCACTTTCCTAGATTTATTAAACTTTCTATTTTTGGCCGACTTAGGTTGCATCTTAATGCTTCCTCAGAGGGTGTTTTTCTAATTTTAGGTCACTATATATGCATTTTCGTGTTTTTCTAAGGTTATTGAACTTTTTGTTTTTGGCCGACTTAGGTTGCATCTTAATGTTTCCTAAGAGGAGATTTTTCTATTTTCATGTCACTAGATAGGTTTTTTTGCGCTTTTCTAAATTTATTGAACTTTTTATTTTTGGTTTAACTTAGGTTGCGTATTAACTCTTCCTAGAAGGGATTTTTTATTTTTTTATTTTCAGGGTCACTAAGTAAGCGTTTGCACACTTTCATAGGTTTATTGAATGTTTCGCTTTTGGTCAAAATTAAGTTGTGCTTCCTGCTACTTAACATGATGAATTTTCTATTTTCTTAGCCAGATTATGCTTTCTCTTTTCTTTTAGCTTCTCGTCTTCTAGTTTATCTTATATGACGATTTTATTTTTTGTGTTTTTCCTCTTTTTTGCAGACCGGCGAGTATTTACGTGGATTCAGAGGCTCTGCCCAGATCCTTGAGTGGTACCAAGTTCTCTCCCTGGAGAGCCAGATGCTTGTTGATAGATCTAGGTTTGGCCGGTTCATCGCTACTCATAATGACCGAGTACCCTTGACGGCGTTGGTGGAGAGGTGGCGGGACACCACCAATACCTTCCACTTTTCGACGTTCGAGGCCATCTTTACCCCGCAGAATTTTGCTATGATTACGGGGATCAGGGTGAGGGGAGATCTGATTCCCCTCTACCCCATTGTTGGCTTGTGCTTAGAGGCACTCACTTACTGTGTGAAACCCGATATACATTTTTTTTATTTAAAAAACAAATTATTAAAAATAAAAATAATTAATTAATTAATTAAAATAAACTAACTAATTAATAAAGTAATTAATTCTAAAAACTAATAAATAATAGAATAAGTTAATTATGTTATTTAAATAAAGAAGGAAGGAGATAAAAAGGAAATAAATTAGTAGGAAATCTTTTGGCTAAGCATGGATGACAGCTGGTGGCTGAGTCTAGAGGTCACAGTGGACTGGCACATCATCGATGTTACGAGTCATAGGTTATGGGAGGATGGAATCGTCGCCAGAAGTATGTGGGTAATCTTTTGTGAAAATGTGATAGGTTGTGTGTAACATAGGAAGGTGGACCATGGGATATCATACCCTTGTCTTCGGACGTCTGGTTAACTAGCTTGGAGATCTTACTGGAAACACGTTGGCGCACGACGTTGGTTCTAATTGGAAGTTTTAGTATGTTGACTGGATTGGGGAGATAGGCCCGGTAGTAGGACTAGGGAGGTAGAACATGAACGTAGAATGAGTTTACATAGTGGATTCGTTAGATTCTTCATGAAAAAGATGAGTTGGTTGAGGAAGTGTATGTTTACATCCCTGTTCATAGAGGAGATTCTGCTAGAATGATGTTGGATTGCACCCTTGATTGTTAAAGGAAATTCTTTCCAAAAAGTGTTGATACCATGTTATAGTTTTGTGATGAGAAGAAAAGTTAGAGCAAAGTATCTCGCATTATGCCGGGAAAAAGGTAGAATGAGAAATTTTGAGTAGGATTTTGAGATTAAGTAAGGAGTTAGTCCTATAGGTCACCACCCTTGTGTTGTGATAAAAAAAAAAAGGAGATCGAGGGATCCAATTACGAGAGGAAGCGATGGTAATCGACGTTGTAAGAAATGAAATCGTATGAGAAAATTTATGAGTAGTAAAACCTTGACAATTAAACGTAGAACTTGTGTTGAAATACGTACACACATTCGTAATTCGAAGGATAGCATTGATGAAAGAATTGTGTAGGGAATACACTAATTATGTCCCTTAATTGGTTTGATTTTGTTAAAGACCATAGTATAAAGAGTTCGTTTTAACTCTTTATTCCCATACTAGCTTCTTCTTCTCAATGTCTACTAAACACATCTTAGCATCCTTGCTTATCACGCATTTCTCTTCATATACTTTGTTTCATGTTCTTCACAAGCTCTAGGTTCATAGTATAGTGATAGCTACCACTTTATACACATAGCATTCCTAATGTAGAAACGAAGTATACACATAGCACTCTATACTATGAACCTAGCAGTCCCATACTAGCTTGTGATAGCATTCCCATACTATGGTTGTGCTAGTATGGGAATACACTAATTATGTCCCTTAATTGGTTTCACACATACCACTTTATACACATAGCACTCTATACTATGAACCTAGAGCTTGTGAAGAACATGAAACGAAGTATATGAAGAGAAATGCGTGATAAGCGAGAATGCTAAGATGTGTTTAGTAGACATTGAGAAGAAGAAGCTAGTGTGGGAATAAAGAAGTAAAACGAACTCACGACTTAAATGTTGATGAGAGAATGACAATGAGATTCCTAAATGTTAGAAATGATTTACTTGATTTAGCACCTCTGAATGAACTCATAGACCCATTAAGTTATGATCAAGAGAATCATAACATAAAATTAAAGGTGTGTTTCAGTTACATTTTAGGACATAGCCGGTGAAGGAGAATCATACGCTCCGGTTCATGCGGAAGAGGAACATCACGAGGAACAAAGAAAACTTGAAGTTCGACAGGAACCTCAGATTCAAAACGATCCGACTGTGAAATAAATGTTCGAAGCTATGACCCATATGATGGAGCAACAGGCACAACATTATGGGAGACCACCTGTTACACCAGTTGGGATGAATAACACGATCTATGTTCAATTTAAGAAGTTGGGCCCTCCCTCATTCAATAGAAGCTCTGGCGAGGTGGAAGCCGAGAATTGGATCAAGAGAATCGAACAACTTTTGGAACTCATGACGGTGACGGACCAACAGAGAGTTCTACTGGCGACCTTCATGTTGATTGAAGAGGCACACCAATTGTGGAAAGCGACTTCAAGACTACTAACCGCAGCGGTGGAAGGAACCGCACCACCGGTAGTAATGTGGGACCAGTTCAAAGGAGAATTTGACCATTAGTATTTTCCTGAAAGCTATCGACACGAGAAGGAACAAGAGTTCATCATGCTGAAATAGAATGAGAGAACGGCGAACCAGTACGAAGTACAGTTCACAGCTTTGTCACGTTTCACACCATCTATGGTGGCAATAGAAGCTGAGAAGAGTAGGAGGCTCCGAAGTAGTTTGGATTACCTTATCCGTTCGAAGTTTCCAACCCAGAACTTTAGAACATATGCGGAATTAGTATATGCTTCCAGGAGAGCCAAAAAGGATGTGATGGAAGGTAGGGAAAGACGAGAGGCTTTCAAGAAGGCTCGCCTCGACACAAAGGCACACGGAGATACGAAGTCTCAAAACCCTAAAGCTGTTCAAGGTTCGCAAACCGTAGGGAGTTCTTTTAGACCACCCCCTAACGAAACCCAGGCTTGGAACGGGAATAACCATGGATGATTTGCTTCGAGGAATAATACGCAAGATAGAAGAACGACAAATATTCAGAGCAGACCCAAACAATGTTGGACATGAGACAAGATCGGACATGTATCGAAAGAATGTGCAGGGGCAAACGTCAAACCAAACTTCAAATGTTTTAATTGTAAACAACCCGGCCACCTCATGAAAGATTGCCTGAAGGGAAATCGGGCAACGACATCAGTAGGAAGTGTACCGATAGGAATGCCTAGAAAGCTGGAGGAAGACATGCGGGGAATGTATCCACATCTCGTTACACTTGGTAAGTTAAATTTCGGGATAAAATTTCTATAAGTGGTGGATATTGTGACGCCTCACTTTCCACAACACTGTCATTAAGCACTAAACATAGAATAAAGGTGTAGAATTACCTTAATTTGTTGACAAAAGGTTCTAACCTAATAATATAAACTCTCTAAACCCTAAAGAAGTCAAGTAGTCATGGTTATGAATTAAAACTTGAGAAATTTAAGGTTAAGTTGAAGAATAATGTTAGTCTTCTTGGATAACAACCCAAACATAGAATTTTGGGCTTGAGTTCAAGATGAAAGTTCAAGCCCATAGGCTCATAAATTTTATCAATGGACCCAAATTAAATTCTAGGGTTTAAATAATTAAATTAGATCCCACTCCTTGAAGTAATTTTAAAAAATTCTATAAAAGGCCCAAATTTTTCTTAAAGACTAGAAAGAGGCCCACATGAATTTCTAAATTATGGAATTAATAAAATAACAAATAAATTGGCAGCCAAACACACCCATGGCCGGCAGCCCCAAGTTCCCCAAGAGAGAAGTCTTGATGTAACATAAAAGAGAATTTATGAAAATAAAAAATGAGGAGAAATAATGTGATGTGATGGTTGCTTAATTTTTAAGCAAGCCAAATGTAAGACTTCAACTTATCTTCTATCCTAATAAATTAATTGTGAGAGATAATTATACAGATAAATATACCTTAGGAAGATAAGAATACATTGAATAACTAAATTATGAGAGAAAACTACCCAAAAAATTAAAACTTTTTAGGAAACCCAAATTCTCATCATTCTTGAAATGACTAAACATCTTCCATCAACTATTTGGTCATGGTACTCATGTCATCTTTGGAAGACTTCTTGGCTCATTGAAGTCATCGAAAAAGTCTGGGAAAATTTGTACAACCTTGCCTATAAATATGCCACTTATCCCAAGCTTTACAACCCTTTGTTTTTCCTCTCCACTCCCTCTCCTCTCCCCCTTAAGGCTCTCGGCAAACCTAAGCGAAGAAGGGAGAAAAAGAAATAAAAGAAGAAGAATAAGAAGAAGAAATAAGAAAAAGGAGAAGAAGAATGAAGCTAGAGTCATCTTCATAGACCAAGAACAAACCAAGTAAGAGACTTTCTAAGCTCTTATTTTTTATCATCATCTTCATATCTTCATACTTCTATAAGATAAAATAATGATGAACAAAAATGGATAAAGATGAAGATAGACCATAGAAACCAAGATAGAAAGTTAAAAACCATGTTCTAAAAAAGTTATAAAAGGACCAAGGGTGAAGAACAAATAATCTAGAAAATGATTAAGAACCTTTTTATAAGGTTATTATGTTGTTGAGATATGTTTGGATAAGCTTTGGATGTGTTAAAATAGGAGAGGATGATGGTTGTTTGTGTTTGCGAAGAAATGACCAAAACAGAGTAGTTTTTAGGCCATTTCCATAATTTTCGTATGAACCAAATAAACTCTAAATAAAAATATGTTCCTAAAAGAGGCTATTTGGGATGTCTTGAGTAGGTATGATTTTTGGTTGGACCCAAAAATATATTTTTGAACCCTTTTTTCTATTTTTGAAGTTTCTGTGACAGAGAGACAGAATATCAGTTCACTTTGAACCCTTGTAACTTTCTTTACAAAGATCACCTTGAGATGATCCACATATCCAGTGAACGTTATATGCGTCTAGTTTCACACCCTTTTTACAGAAGTTAATTTCATGGAGTATATTGTGAGATATTTGGATTCTACCAAATAGACCTTGTTTTCGACAAATTCTGTTGTAGTATTTTTTGGACCCCT
>JAUTBS010279153.1:757-11047 GCA_032361285.1 Aequorea victoria
GAGGGTTGACAGAGCCGATTATTGGTACTAGTTCATTAAGAGGATGGATGGAATCTTCATTAGAGAGACTCCAAGATTTGTCTAACACATTTGTTTGGTTCTATAATATTTTTTGTGATACTGGAATATGATTGTGGGTACAATAAATTTGATAATACCAAGGAAAAAATCGTATATGAGCATTTGCTCTTAATAAAAATTATTTGTATTATTCTTTTATGTTTTGAATTTCTTATGGATCAGAATGATGGTAATGTAAAAAACTACGATTGTATTAATCATATGAAGCTGGGTATTCTTTATCAATAACTGAAAGATTAATTTTGAATTCAGTTTGGGTTTTAGTAATATATAAATTAATTGATTCTAACTTAGACTTGGTTTGTAAACCTTTTCCATATCTTCTATTTTGATATCACTTTGGTTGATAATCTGTGGAGCTCTACCAGTATGTTCAACAGTTAAAGGAGATGTAAATGATCTAAATGATTTTGTCATTTTAATACATGGTTTTAATCTACTATAGCTGTCAATAGTACATCGCCTAAGCTCTCACAGTTACACCTAGACCTAACGGCTTACGAGTTTTGTTACGACTTGGGTATCACGTAGGCAGATCAAACCAAGGTTGGAACGGGTTTGACTACTTATCCCTCTTACACTTACTTGAATGGCTCTGATACCATAAATCCTAGGGACCAACAACTAACAGCGATAGCGCAAAGGGAAAACATGGGTTAAGGATTACAAAATAAATACTGAACAATAAAGCAATCTAACTTAAACATATTTAGTAAAATTACTTACAAACTTTGAAGCTTACAAACTTTGGAATGTTGAAACGAAGAACTAACTTTAAAATTAAGAATTTAGCTAAAATCTGATTCTCATTCAAATTTGAATATGCCCTCAATAAGGGTGAGGTTGTCCTTTTATATCACAAAAATTGAATTAGAATTGAATTAGTTTTGAATTCCACCGGGAAAATGGTAAGTGGTAGTCCTATTTGATGGTCATTTGAATTGATTAAAGTCAATTGCTTTTGGCAGGTGGGGAACATCGCACCGAAAGCTACATAATTGCAGCCATGACATACATGATGCATTTTTATCCTTTTCTTTATTAATGGGAAAAGTGTAAAATGGTGGAGGCACTTTAGTGGAAGTATTATTTGTGTCTGGGGATAATAGAATCAAAAGACTTGAGTGGAAGTACTAGTGTTTCGTGGAAGTACTATTTGGTGTTTGGGGATAATGGAATTGAATGTTAGTAGATATATCCTAGATTATTCCATCATATTATCAATATTATGAATGCCGATGTCATCCAATACATCTTCTAAGTTATCATTGTTATTGCGATCTTGATGGGCAAGGTCTTCTTGAAGGTTGTGTAAGATCTCTTCACAAGAAGAACTGCTAAGGACTCGATCTTGTACAATTTGTTGGTAGAGGGGTTGTAAATAAGTGATCTCGATTTGATCACATAGAATAATAATTCTTTTGGTTGAGCAAACATGGTGGGACCTGGGTTTGATCATATTTGTATTGATTTTTAATAAATCCTTGATTCGATGGAGAGAAAATTCTTGAATTTCTCCAACTAAATCTTCATTAATTTGGGTTGGTTTACAAGAGTTTTGGAGTACTTGATCAGAAGTCAGATCTGGACAATATTCAATATTTTGACTGTAAATGCCGGGGAGAAATCTAAGAAAGTGAATTGAAGGATGAAATCCTCGATTACTCCATTCTGGGAGAACACCATAAATGTTGACGAGGATTGATCTTTGTTTGGTAGTGTGTTGGATTTGGGCTCCAACTTCAATAATACACTTGGGAAAGCCGTGAAACCATTGAGGATTAGTAAAAAGAAATTCAGAAATGAATCCATTTCCAAAGAGCAAAATTAAGTCATTATTTGAAATTGGGTCATGATAGATGGGGTTGATTTGTTTATCAAGGAATTTCCTTTTACCAAGGGTAAGATGTCGATCACAAATGCCTTGGGTGATAAAATAAGTGCCTTGGATGTCTGGTTGATAATTCCAGAGTTTTCACAACAAAATGCGCCAGTTGCGTGAAGCAGTGGGTTCAAAATTAAAAATTTCTTCTTGAATAAAATTGGGGAGCTTTGTTTGAATTTCTTGTAAGATAAAATTTATTGCTTCTTCAAAAAATGTATACCATAAAAATGGGTTTTGTGTGTATTTGAAAATTCTTAGTTCTTGAGAATTGATGAAGAATTTTTCAAGATTTTGTTGATTCATTTGGGAAAAAGTTTGTGCTAAAAGATTTAGATGAAACACTTAGTTCTGTATGCGTCGATAAAAGTGTTTGAAAATATTTGATTAAGTGTTTTTTTTTTAAAAGCAAGGTTTTGCTTAGTAGTTTCTAAGCACTTTTTGTTGGTAGTTTCTACTAGGTAAGGTTATGATAAGAAATGTTAGTGTGATCAACATTACATGAGGGTTGATCATTCTCCTTTTGATTTGTTTTGCCGAACAAATCACTCGGCTTGGAGTTCGTATTATAGGAGGGTGAACCATGCTCCTTTTGATTCATTTGGCCAGACGAATCACTTGGCCTTTTACCTTGAATCTTTCTGACAGATGAAGGAGACACTGCTGTGGTGGATGGATGACTTTGGGTTTGGTAGGCTAAACATGAAGCATGTGTACCTAAAGCATGTAGCTTGTGAAACCATGTCGCTGGAAGATTATTGTCCATAATTGTCCTAAAAAGAAAATGAAATTTAAATACGACTCAATACTTTTAAATTGTGTAATAATTGAGTAATTTTCAAATAAATAATTTGAAGATAGTATTGGTGAGTATGTCCATCAAGATGTTGTCGCTGTATGAGCCATTGTTTGCGATTTTGATAATATTGAATTTCAGCTAAAAGTTCAATGCGGGATAGCATATTTTGCTTATCCTGTATCATGAACAAACTATGAGGTGGATTATGAAATTGTGAGTAATTGATCTAAGCATATGATAATGTACTTAATTGATCATTTAGTAGGTATAACTGAAGGCATAATTGGTTAATTTGTTTTTGTAAATTGTTTACTCAGAGAGAAAAAATAGTAACAGAAGCTCTAGAGGTAAGACATAATCAATATTTTTTTCATTTTAAATCATTTTCCAGTTGATCAATCTAGAGATTTAGTGCAGTGATATCACCTCCAAGTCTTATAGTTGGAGTTGGCATGAAGATCTGTAATTTGGAAAAAATAAATTTGTTTAGAATCATCGTGATGTTTTTGAGGGGGGGAAAATAAAATCAAAACTGATATCTTGATGGTTTAATATGGTGATCAATCCTTGATAGGTCACGGTGAAAGGGGAATTCATTGTAAGAAACGGTGTACCGAGAATAATAAGTTGTGATAGATGTTTTAATAATAAAAATTTATTTTGCAAATAAATGCCTTGATTGCAAATTTGAGCGTTTGATAATTTGTATCGAATTTGCAGTAGAATTTCATTGGCAGTATTTAATGTTTGGATAGTGTGCTCAAAATATTTAGAAGGAAGTAATATTTCACGAATACAATTGTAATCAGCACCTGAATCAATTAGAGCGATTGAGTCAATAATATATTCGTTTTAGAGGATGATTTTGATGTTTACATACGATTTTTGACATGTAAATTTATGCAAAGAATTGACTTGATCATCATCATTGATAATAATACCTTTAGTCTTTTGATCTTTTTGGATAGGTAGTTGTGATGGAGAAGGTTCAAGTATTCAGGTTTTCATAAAGTCATTTTGATCATAAGTGGAATTTCATTCAAGGATTGTAATTTTTGTGTGAAGATTTTGAATATCTTATTTAAGAACTTGTATGTCTTTGTGTAAATCTTGGATTGTTGGTGTAACATTTTTGTAGTTTTATTAATTTTATCTAAAACATGTTTGAAATTATATATATCATATGAGACGTATTTAACAATGGACGATTGTGTTTTAGGTTTATTTAATTCCATATATTTGAATATTGTTGTTTTCTTCTTTTCAGGGTCATCAATATTATCAATCATGTCTAATATAATTTATTCATGTTTTGAGAGAACATATATACTTAGACCATTCATATTGAGGATGGGTGCGATTGACAATTGGAATAGCATGCATCATTTTTATGATCAGAATCGATTGAACTATGGCTCTTAAAAATTTTATTATTTCATTCTTTTAGGTCTTCGATGTGATTTTTAGTTTCAGTATCTGAAAATTCAGATGGAGATTGGCTGATTTCATTGGGATATTTTTCTAGGAGTAACAAATGTGCAAATTATTCTTTAAGTTTATCAGAAACTTGTAGTTCATTGATTTTTTGTTTGGTTAAATATTTGTTTGCATAATGGCCTAGGCGACCACATTTCCAACAAGCAGTAGGCTTTGTATTAGATTTAAATATGTTATTATTGGAGTCTTTATTGGAATGGGTGAATCGTTTATTATGTTTGTGAAATTTATACTTGGTTGGGTGAGAACGTGTGACAGATTTAAGAATAAAATATTTTTGTTTTTTGGAAGTGGATGTGGTAACTGGGGTAGGATAGTATTGTAACCAAATTTATAACAAAATTGTCCTAATTTCATGGTGCCAATTTTTTTTCCATTTTTCAATTGATTTTTGAGTTTGATTTCATTGCATAAAGATAAACCTTCAACACATATTTCAGAAATTAATTAACCAAATGTATATAAGGAATAAGGAATTGTACCATTGTATTTAGTGCGAATACGGATTTTTACCTTTTCCGCAAAAAGAGTTGGAAGGCCTGCAATTAATCTTTCTTTTCAAAATTCTTGATTACCATCATGCCGTTAATATAATTTGGAAAGAAATACATTTTTGTACCATTGAAAATGTGTTAATAAATTGATAAGTAATTCCTTACTTCGTTCAAGAACAATTTGAGTATTTCCTATAAAATGTTAGGTAATTGTGGTTACAAGGGTAGTGACAACATCACTAATGAGTTGACTATGGGCTAAAATGGGTTAATCATTTTCATCTACTTTGTGTGAATGAAAAATAGTTTGGCGTTGGTCTTCGGTGATATAATTATCCCACCAACCTTTGAGTTGGCAAGTAAAATCAGAAAATATCATACGGGCAACAATTGAATCATTATTTTGTGAATTTTTGGCAAATGAAGCATTGAAATGCATCATCATATGTTGTCCTAAATTGAGAATTTGATAATCTATTTTTCATCACGATTCTATTCATTAAGAGAGGAACCTGAAAAGGCATATGGCGTATCAAATGTTTTTTCTTCAAATTGAAGATTGATTGGTGTGGGACGAGTATAATAATTATGTATTGGTGGTTTGGATGATATCATGGTTTGAATATTAGATCGTATAGTATTATGAAATTCATCATATAATGTTATGAATTCATAATCGTCTTCTTGTAACATATGAACAAATTTTGTATCTTCTTCCTTTTTATGTTCTTTGTCGGTATTGATGTGGACAGATGATGTATCACCATGAGAATATTGAGAAGTGGTTGGTTTTTGTTGAGTTTGTGTATGTTGATACTGTTGATGTAATTGTTGAAGAAATTCATCAGAATGATTGCGTAACTTATATTGAAGATTAGGTAAAGGATGAATGATAGGTGGTATTCTTACTTGATCTGGAGGAACAAATAAACACAATTGATTTAATAGTGTAGTTACTTTTTCTAATTAGTAATCTCTGTTAGTTTCAATTCTAGCAGTTTGTTCTCCTAAAGTTTGAAGATGTAAATTGGTATAATTATTTTGTTTAGAAATAAGTTTGTTTTCAAAACTCGAAGCAGGACTTATACAGGTTGCTTGAGTACTGTCAACTGATATTCGTTGATATGGAGTAGCTTTGACAGATCGAGTGAGTGAAACGGGACGGCTAGGAGGATGAATAGATCTAATGAAATCTCCATCGGTTAAATTCCATGTATTTTCTAAGACATTCAGTTTGGTGGTTAAAAATTGTGATGGTACAATAATATGCTTATGGGGACAATATAATTGATAATACCAAGGGAAAAACCGAATATAAGTTTGTGCCATTAATAAAACTTGTTTGTATTGTTCTTTTATTTTTTGAATTAGTTGTGGAGTAGGATGGTGGTAATGTAAAAAACTACGATTGTATTTATTATATGAAACTAAGTATTCTGTATCAATAGCTTGGAGATTAATGTGGAAGGCTTTTTGGATAACATTAATATTTAAGGATTCAAAATCAATATCTCTTTCATCTAAATGGGAAAATTCGGCAGGTCGATATATGGTTTGTGAAATATGATTATTGCATTGTCGAAGTCCTATTAAGGATATATCAGCGGATCTTCGACTATATGATAAATTTTGTGGTGGAGTATAAAATTTGTAAGATCTTAAAGATTGGGTTCTTTGTAATGCGGGTGGTGTATGTGTTGGACCCGGGGATCCCGATACAATGACGTACAAAGAAATACGTAGAGCATGCATAAAAGGTGCAGAAAAAAAAATTATACCTATAGAAATCTGGTTGGTTTGATTTCTGTGACTGCAAGTAATCGTTGAGATGATCAGGCAATCTTCTCGCGTATGTCCCGTCTGCACAACACGAAGAACGCGGTGTGGGCTGCGATCCTTTTTCGTGTCTCAAAACCGTTTGCTCTTTTTCAAACACAGAAAAATAAACAAATTATTTTTCCTCTCTAATCTCCTTTGGAAAAACTCACCATAAATTTTTTTTTAAAAAAATTCTTTTTCTCTCTCTAAAATCTCTCACAACGGAGAAGGGAATTTTGAATGTACCACAATGAATATTGTGTTTTCTGAAAACGTATCTTGCTTAGAGAGAATAATCAATCCCAAAAACCATGCATATATATCAAGACCCATCAGCAAATCAAAAATAATTGATAAGGAAAAGAGAGAGAGTCAAATCCTAAAAATCAAGGGATGATGACATATCCAAAAAGAGAAAATAAGATTCCTTAGGAGAGAGAGAGAGATTTGGGGAGAGACACAAATCAATCAGATATGGTGAGGTGGAGGCTGGTTAATTATTAAATTAATTAATAAAATTAATTAACTAATAAATTAATTAACATCATTAATTAATTAATCAAATTAAATTGCGGGATGATGAGAAATATCCGGAGCAAATATGAGAGTGCAAAAATTCGGGTTACTCGAGAAAACCACGAGAAAAAATAAAGTACGAGCTAACCATGTAAAAAACCGAACATCACCAACTCAGTCCCCGAGTTGGATTTATTTTTACATGAGTCAAGACTTACTCCACTAGAGGTCTTGAATGAAGTCCCAACTTTATCTCGATTATGTCTCGAACTTTCAATTACTAAATGTTTAAATAAATCTCCCTACATTTACGATTATAGATACAAAGTTGATTAAATTAGATTACTGACAATCCTATTTAATCAACCTCTACACCTTGAGTATCCCCTGCTTAACTTATTGATATGCCAGATTATAAATCCACCTACAGGGTTTGGCATCATCAAACTTATAAGCAGCCCAAGGGAGTATCAGTAACCTGATTCGGATGTGGTTTCCATCAGTATAAAATTATCCATCGAACATAGAGTGCTGGTACCCAATTCACCGGTCTTATTAACCTCAACAGAAGTCGCATCCATTGGTGAATCAAAGTACCATACACTAAATGCACACGTCTAATAAATATATTGGGATTAAGAGTTTAAGCAATATATAGTAATACGATGTGTGAATTAATTTATAACATCTACTATTAAATTAATTACCTCGATGATCCTACTCAATATATACCAAGTAAACTAACACATTGAGTCTAAACTTTGAATACCAAATTTAAACCGCGCACCGTAGCCAAGACCATCCTACTAAAATAATGTGTTACTGTCACACCACAATTTGGGAAGGTCTCGGCCATGGATCATGGGCCTTGGCCAATGAACCAAGTAAGCCTAAACATGCAATTAGCAAACTATAAGCTAATTAAAATTTAATTCTCATGGATTTAAGCAATTAAAATTCATAATTATAAATGTGGGACAAAACAGCCCACTATCTCATCAATGTATCTCAACATCTCATCAATAATTGTTATTCAAATGAGGAAGCAAAAATATGAATGCATGTTCTAGAGGTCCTTATTCCAGGATCCCTTGAAGCCGTCGATTCCCTTATCTAGCCTCTTTCTTGATTTCCTGAAATGTGTTGAGTACAACGTCAGCCAAAGCTGGTGAATGCAAACATGCATAATACAATACAGTTCACAATCGGGGATACAAAATAGATTTGTACAACAATATAATCATGCCACGATATATACAGTAATATCAAAAAGGGTAAAAACATAACCCATTACTTCATTTCATTTCATTCTTAAAACATATATTTTTCTTTCACTTGGTTCCATTATCAACGAGTCACTAAGATATCACATTGCCAGTCAATAGTCTGCATCTTATGTACTTTATACTTTTTCATTTGGTCCCGTTATTAACGAGTCACCAAGATATTCCATAATATAATCATTTGGTCCCGTTTTTTAATGAGTCACCAAGATATCCCTTATTCAGACATTATGTTTGTATTACAATACTTCTCATTTGGTAACATTACACGAGTCACTAAGATATCTCATCATCAGACATTAGTCTGTATCATATATATACTTCTCATTTGCTAACATTACACGAGTCACCAAGATATCCCATAATCAGATATTATGTCTGTATCTTATCATTTGGTCCCATTTTACGGGTCACCAAGATATCTCATTAATACAACAGTCTGTGTCAATATATATACTATATAGGATGTCAAAGCTTATAAAATGTTTTGATAAGAAATCATTTCTTAACACTTTTCATTTGGTCCCGTTTATCAACGGGTCACCTATATATCACATCACTACAATGGTATAGGAAAAACTTTGTGAAACAGTTGTTAAGAAGCCTTTGCATATTTTAAAATATTTATACCATAATTTCCTACAATGGCATATCATACAATATCATTTTAAAGACATTAAATCATAAACATTTTCTTTCCAAAGCCATTTGAGGGATACGAGATTTTATTGAAAGTATGTAGCAGGTAATTCACTCACAAGTAAAGTATTTGTACCATGATTTTTATAAGAAAAGCTACAACAGTGCATTTAAGAGAATTTAGGAGCATATAAATTTATTTGTTAAAAAGTTTAGGGATACAGATATTTGCACAAAGATACATAGCATGTAAAACTACTCACCTGCTCTCCAAGCTAAGCTTAAAAGAATTAGAATGTAATTTACGGTTCGAACGTCAACCTGATTAAACAATACAATTCATCATAATCAATAAATGAAGCCAATGAACTAATTATAGCTACCAAACGGACCCTTAACCCATTTAATAATTTTAATGTTTGTTTTTGGTGTTAAATTAATCTTCAATTAATTCAATTTATCATTTAAACTGATGCCAGAACAAGGCCTAAGCATTAGAATTTATTTTAGAGCATATCGTAAGATTTTTCAACACTGTGAGTCGACCCAAATGGGCTATGAGTCGACCCAAAAGTGAAACAGGCGTCCATGAGTCAACATAGAAAGGCTGTGTGTCGACTCAAAGGAAAAAGGTTGGCACACTGCATGATTACGTCCGAACGCTGGTGTAAAACATCTAGACGTATTACACCAGTGGCCACGGGATTCAATTTCTATGGCACGCAAGTCAACCTAACCAACATGTGAGTTGACCCAAGGGTGTTAAACAAGGCTTATGGTGGTTGTGGGTCAACTCACGAGGTCTGTGAGTCAACCCAAGCCTTCATAGGACACAAAGGGTTGAGGTAGGGAAGGCCGGAGTCGATCTAGAGCATGTAGGGGCACTGTGGGTCGACCCAAAGGGCCTACGAGTCGACCCAAAAGTGTTATAAGCGTCCATGAGTGGACACAGAAGGGCTATGTGTTGACTTAAATGAAGAAAGGTCTCGGCAGCAGCTTACCATCTGAAAACGTCCTGATGCTGGTGTAAAAATGTCCGAACGTTTTACACCAGTGTCCATGGTTTCGATTGTTATGGCACCTAGGTCGACTCAACCTATGTGTAAGTTGACCCAAAGCTTCGGGACAGCCATTAATGGCTCTGAAACTTGGGATTTTTTGGGTCTTTCTACTATCTTCTTCATGGTTTTATCATCTACATATATTTTATCACCTTTTCAAGAGGTTTAAATATATTTTCATGGTCGATTATGATATTATCATACTTGGTTTCAGATTATA
>JAUTBS010279375.1:0-11045 GCA_032361285.1 Aequorea victoria
TGTAAGGTGGCTCGCTCGGGATTTTGGGCAACCCTTTTGTACTGCGCCCGCTCTAGACTTAGGTCGGATTTTTTATGAATAATCAATCGGTTGCCATACCTTAAGGCGTTTGGAGGGTACTTCTGAGTTCTGTCTTACTTGGGCCGACCAGACCTGAACCATTACACTCGGGATCTTTGGACCTTTGGTCAAATTTCTTCAATCGATCTGACTGTGATTGGGCTGATCTGATCCTGAGATGATCTGATCTGTTGAGTTTTGTCTTCGGGTCTCGGTTGGACGCCTTTAAGTCGGTCCAACTACGAATGGGCTGATCAGGTCTTAAGATGACCTGATCTGTCGGGTTTCGTATTTGGACCTCGGTTGGATGCCTTTAAGTCGATCTAACCACGGATGGGCCGATCAGATTTTGAGATGACCTGATCTGTCGGGTTTTATATTCGGGCCTTGGTTGGACGTCTTTAAGTCGATCCAACCATGGATGGGCCGATCAGGTCTTGAGATGACCTGATTCGTTGAGTTTTGTATTCGGGCCTCAGTTGGACGCCTTTAAGTCGATCTAACCACGGATGGGCCGATCAGATCTTGAGATGACCTGATCTGTCGCGTTTCATATTTGGGCCTCGGTTGGACGTCTTTAAGTCGATCCAACCACGGATGGGCCAATCAGATCTTGAGATCATCTGATCTGTCGGGTTTCGTATTTGGGCCTCGGTTGGACGCCTTTAAGTCGATCCAACCACGGATTGGCCGATCAGATCTTGAGATGACCTGATCTGTCGGGTTTCATATTCGGGCCTCAGTTGGACGCCTTTAAGTCGATCCAACCACGGATGGACCGATGAGGTCTTGAGATGACCTGATCTTCCGGGTTTCATTTTCGGGTCTCGATTGGACGTATTTAAGTCGATCCAACCACGGATGGGCCGATCAGATCTTGAGATGACCTGATCTGTTCGGTTTTGTATTTTGGTCTCGGTTGGACGCCTTTAAGTCGATCCAACCACGGATGGGCCGATCAGATCTTGAGATGACCTGATCTGTCGAGTTTCGTATTCGGGCCTTGGTTGGACGTTTTTAAGTCGATCCAATCACGGATGGGCCGATCAAGTCTTGAGATAACTTGATCTGTCGAGTTTTGTATTCGGGCCTCGATTGGACGCCTTTAAGTCAATCCAACCACGGATGGACCGATCCGATCTTGCGATGACCTGATCCGTCGAGTTTTGAGATACACAGTTGTATGCGAATATGAAGATGTACGAAGAAGAAATGCTTTTATTACTTTGATACTCTTACATGCTACCTTACCGATAGTATTTCCTAAGATGCTCGACATTCTATGCATGTGGCAGTATCCTGCCGGTGGCAGCCTTCAGCCGATACACGCCGGACCTCACTCGGTCTTCTACTTGGTATGGACCTGCCCAATTTGGGCCCAACTTGCCTTGTCGTGGGTCTTTCATGGATAAGGAGACCTTCCGGAGGACTAAGTCCCCTATTCGGAATTCTCTCTTTTTTATATTGCTGTCGTAGTACCTCTTCATCTTTTGCTGATAACTCGCCGTTCTAAGAGCTGAGACCTCCCGTATTTCATCAATTCGATCCAGGCTCTCTCGGAGGGCTTGGTCGTTCTTTTCTTTACCAAAGCTGGCTACTCGGTGACTTGTCAGGCTAACTTCCACTGGAATGACTACCTCACTTCCATAGGCAAGTAGGAATGGAGTCTCCCCCGTGGGAGTTCGGACGGTGGTCCGATAAGCCCAAAGGACGTTTAGGAGCTCTTCGGCCCAGAGGCCCTTCGCTGTCTTCAGTTTGGTCTTGATTATCTTCAAGATTGTTCGGTTCGTTACTTCGATCTGTCCATTAGTTTGTGGAGGGACAGGGGAGGAGTACCTGTTTTGAATACCGAATGAACCACATAATTCTCTAAACCGTTTGTTGTCAAATTGCTTACCGTTGTCGGTGATGATGTTCTTCAGGATATCGAATCGGCATATGATTGACTTCCATACGAAGTCCATTACCTTCTGGTCGGTGATCTTTGCCAACGGCTCGGCCTCCACCCACTTGGTGAAGTAGTCGATTGCTACTATCAGGAATTTTACCTGACCTCTTTCGATTGGAAATGGTTCTACAATGTCGATTTCCCACTGAGCAAATGGCCACGGAGTGGTGATCACAGTAAGCTCTTCTGGCGGCTGTCTGGGGATGGTTGCAAACCTTTGGCATTTGTCGCATTTTTTGACAAATTCTTCGGCATCTTTCTGTATGGTGGACCAGTAGTAACCAGTCCTTAAGATTTTTTCCGATAGGACCTAAGCACCCGAGTGGTTGCCACATATACCTTCGTGTATTTCCTTCATGATGTAGTCAGACTCTTCTTTTGAAATGCATCTTAGATAGGGTATCGAGAAGCCACGTTTGTAGAGAATGTTATCGATGATCGTGTATTTGCTTGCTCGGTACCTTAGTTTATTTGCCTCTACTTGGTTGGTTGGTAACTGACCGTCTCGTAAGAAGTTGATCATACTCTCCGCCCAGGTCACGTAGGCTTGTGTCCAATTTACTGCTAAAGGGTTCTTCTCCCTGGGTGATGCTCGGCTAGGTCAGGTACTCTATCAATATTCCTCTACCCATCTGCCCCTCGGGAGCTGAGGCTAGCCGAGCAAGGTCATCGGCTCGGTGATTATGATCTCTGGGAACTCTCTCAATCATGAACTTATCGAATTTGGCCGTCAGCTCTTTAATGATTGTTCTGTAAGCTTTCATTCGGTCTTCTCATGCTTCATACTGCCCTTGAATTTGACCGACCACTAGCTATGAGTCAATAAGGAGCTTGACCTGTGCTGCTCCTAGTGCTAGTGCAAGCCTAAGGTCGACGACGACTGCCTCATACTCGGCTTCATTGTTGGTCGCTCGGAAGCCAAAGCGAACGGCGGACTTCAACGCATTTCCTTGCGGGGAGATGAGGACGAGATCTGCACCGCTGGCTAGTTAGTTTGCAGAGTCGTCCACGTTGACTGTCCATACCTGCTCATTATCAAAGGTCACTTCTCCCTTTTGAGAATGGGTCGGAGGGCCAGCTATTTGCTCTAGCTGCTGGATTGTGAACTCGACAATAAAGTCTGCCACTGCCTGGACTTTGATGGATGGACGGGGTCGGTATAGGATGTCAAACTCGCCAAGCTCTATTGACCATCATACTAGCTGACCATAGATTTTGGGCTTTTGTAGCACCTATCGTAGTGGTTGATCTGTTAGGACAACTATGGTGTGAGCCTGAAAATAGAGCCGCAGTCGTCTAACCGAGATGACTAGGGCGAATGCCAACTGCTCCATTCGGGGATATCTAAAATCTGCCCCCGGAATGATCGACAGGTATAGTAGATTGGTTTTTGGATCCCGACATCTTTCCTGACGAGGACTGAGCTTATTACAATGTCTGAAACTGCTAGGTAGAGTAAGAGTTCGTCGCCGGGTACTGCTCGGGAGAGCAAGAGAGGAGACGCTAAGTATTCTTTGAGATCAGCAAATGCTTGCTCGCACTACTCTGTCCATTCGAAAGCCTTCTTTAGGACGCCAAAGAAGGGAGCACACTTGTCCGTTGCTTTTGAAATGAAACGGTTTAGAGCCACCAATCGGCCTGTGAGTTTTTGTACCTCCTTAGTCGTCCTTGGGGACTGCATCTCTAGGATAGCCTTGATTTTCTCGGGGTTGGCTTTGAGACCCCGCTTGCTGGCTATGAAGTCGAGAAATTTACCTCCCGAGACCCCGAACGCACACTTGGTTGGGTTTAACTTCATGTTGAAGTCGTGTAGTACCTGGAAAGTTTCTTCTAGATCCGTCAGATGGTCGAGCGCCTTCTTGCTCTTTGTAAGCATGTCGTCCACATAGACCTCAAAATTTCTTCCAATTTGCTTTTTGGAAATGAGGTTTACTAGTCGTTGGTAGGTTGCTCCCGCATTTTTGAGGCCGAAGGGCATGACCTGGTAGCAGTAGGTCCCTCGGTCTGTAATGAAAGAAGTTTTTTCTTGGTCGGCTTCATGCATAAGTATCTGGTTGTAACCCGAGAAGGCATCCATGAAACTAAGGAGTTCATGGCCGCTGGTAGAATCTACGAGCTGGTCAATCCTGGGTAGGGGATAACTGTCCTTTGGGCAGGCCTTGTTCAGGTCGGTGAAGTCGATGCACATCCTCCACTTACCATTCGACTTCTTTACGAGGATGACATTGGCCAACCCGCCGGGGTACGACACCTCCCGAATGAACTTAGCCTTTAAAAGTCGTTCGACTTCGGCTGCTACAGCTTCGTTCCTCTCCTTGGCAAAAATCCGTTGCTTTTGTTTGACCGGTTTGTGGAGTCGGTCGACGCATAGGTGGTGTGTGATTACCTCGGGGCTGATCCCAGTCATGTCTTCGTGCGTCCAGGCAAAAATGGACTAATGTTTTTTTAAGAACCCGACCAGCTCAGCTTTCATATCAGGGGAAAGGGCAGATCCGATCTGAACCTCTCTGTCGGGTCTGCTTTCATCTATGCTGACTTTGAGGAGATTCTCCACCGGCTCTCCTCTTCAGACGAGCTCTTCGTCTCGGACCTCGGTCGTGTCGAGGGTCATGGTTTCCTTTAGCTTATGCTCTCGGAGGGAGGTGTTGTAACATTCTCGGACTGTGATCTGATCGGCTTTAAGCTCTGCCACCCCGTACTCGGTTGGGTACTTTATCATCAGGTGGTAGGTGGAGGTTATGGCCCTTAGTTAGTTAAGAGCTGGCCTACCCAGGATGGCGTGTAGGCCGAGGGGCAGTCCACCACTAGGAAGTTCACCATCTGAGTGGCCTGCCTCGGACTAGAACCGATTGTAATGTGTAACTCAATCGACCCCATCGGCTGTAGTTTTTCTCTAGTGAACCCTGCGAGTGGCGATCTGACTGGGTGCAATTTCTCTCGGCTGATGTTGAGCTGATCGAAAGCGTTGAGGAATAGGATGTCGGCTGAGCTGCCATTGTCCACTAGGATCCTACGTACTTCGTAATTGGCTAGGACCATGGTGAAGACCAGGGGGTCGTCATGCGGGTGTTGCACTCCTCGGGCATCGGCTTCGGTGAAGGTGATAACCTCCTCAGTCTTTGCAATCTTACCCGGTCGGTCGGTCATGCAAACATCAGTAGCGCCTTCGGTCCTGAGGCATCTAGAGTGGGCTTTTCTCGAAGAGCCACTCTCCCCTCCTTCGGCAAACCCTCCGGAGATCACTCGGACCTCGCCCGCAAGGTCTTTGTCTTTGTCCCTGGGGGCAGTGGCGGTCTATCTTGCTGGCCCCGAGGATACTCTCGATTTTGCCGTCCGGAGGAACCTGTTGAGTTTTCCTCGCTAAATCAATGCCTCAATCTACTCTTTCAGGTCGAAACAGTCTTCCGTGTTGTGGCCGTGGTCTTTGTGAAAACGGCAGTATTTGTCAGGATTGCAATGGGTCGGCTGAGACCTGAGTTTCTTCAGCCACTGTAGCTCGGGATTGTCCTCTATTTGTAGGAGGACCTGTTCAACAGAGGTATTTAGGGGGTATACCTTTCGAAGCGGCTGGCTGGTAGCCTAGGGCGTTTGAAATTGGCTGACTTGGGTTGCGACCGATCGGGTTCTCGGGACTGTTTCGAGCGATCCGGTTCATCTCGTTTCCTCCGGTCGGTCTTCTCTATATGTTCTACTTTCTTGGCTGGTTCGAGAGGTCGGTCCTCTCGGGCACTGAGGGTGTCCTCAACGTTCATATGTTTCTGTGCCTTTACGATGAGTTCGGCCATGCTCGTTGGGGGTGTTTTCGCTAACGAGAAGAGGAACTTCGTGGGCTGGAGGCCGCCCATGAAGGCCGTCAGGGCCACCTGGTCATCAATGTCGTCCACTTTCAAAGCCTCGGTGTTAAACCGAGTGACATATTGGCGCAGAGTCTCGGCCTTTCCCTGTTTGACATTGAGCAGGTACGTGGCTGGCCGGAGATGTCGTTGGCCACCGATAAAGTGTCCTACGAACAGTTTACTTAGTTGAGTGAATGACAAGATGGACCCGCCTTTCAGCTTGCTGAACCATACACGAGCCGAGCCCTTGAGAGTAGTCGGGAACGCTCGGCACATGATCTCGTCCGGAACAGTATGTAGGTGCATGTAGGCCTTGTACGTCTCCAGGTGATCTAGGGGGTCTTTCAACCCGTCGAAGGCCTCCATTTGAGGCATCCTGAATTTAAATGGCAATGGCTCGACCATGATGGCCAAGGAGAAGGGTAGGTCTGTTCTACGAACGAGATCGTCGACAACTGCCGCAGTTTTTCCCTTCACGGTTGCCATCACATTGTTGAGCTGGTCTTTAACCTCCCTGAGCTCAACCTCCCTGGCCAACGAGGCGTCAGTCTTCTCTGTTAGGATATCCTCGGCTCGCACAGGAACTTGGTTTCTGTACTGAGAGCGAGCCCTACTCTCGGCCACGTCTTCATCCGCGTTCGACTCCTCTTCTCGACCTTGGCCCCCATTGTTGGGCTGTTGGGTTGCTGGCTGTCTTCCCTCGGGACGAGGAACCCGAGGAGGAAGGGGAGGAAGAGGCAAGAGCCGAGCTTGTTCATCGAGCATTTGGTTGATGGCTTAGTTTTGGTGAACCAGGCCTTGGATCAACTGGGTTAAGTCTTGTTGCTGTTGCTCAACGTTGGGAGGTTGGCCTCCTTGAGGATGATTTTGATGACGATTACCTTCGGAAGTCATAGATCGTGTAGCGACCATTCAGAGTACAGTATACCGGGGAATGGAACTATGAAAATCGTTCCCACAGACGGCGCTAAATGTTGGTACCTGAATCTGAACGGTTCGTCACACGTGGCTTGATTCCGATTGATGATGTCGAGTGGTTCGTCTACCTCCGGTGGATGGTCCTGCAAAAAGTTAGAATCTAGGCACCGGTAGGGTACCGGCCTAAGACTTTCCGATGCTTAAGTCAAAGGCTTGATAATTTAGAGAATATTTTAGAAATATTGACTATATGTAGAGCTCATAAGAAATGGCGTACCTTTCTTCCTTGCTATACGTGTTTATTTATAGTGTCGTGGAGATATGAGATCCTAGAGAGGATCCCTTGTTTTTAGGGATCTCTACATGATTTTAGGGATTGGATGGAGGTGAATCTGGGATTCTGTTAATCCGAGCGGGATCTTCGGGATTTGTGTGGATCCGGTTCCCGACTGCTGTTATTACATCTGTCGGTGTGATATGGGGAGAGATTCTCGGCGCTGATCTTGGGACTTGCCTTAACTGGGGGTCGACTCAGTCGGCCTGTCCATCCGAGCATGGTAAAGTCTGACTGAGTGTACCTTCTTGGTTGCTCCTGAGTACTCCATTGGTCGGTTGGTCTTTTGGGCCTTACCCCGCCGACGAATGACTAAATAGGAACTGTCCGAGCATGGTGTCGGAGCCTTCCACTTCGAGGGTGATGGTCTTTCGGGATTCATGCTTTAACGTTGTCGATCTGCGCGCTTCATGAGAGATCTGTTCTTTCGGGTCGGGATGCCTGAGTGATTTGTCAAGTGATCGGCTTCTGAACATTGGACTGTCCCTCAATCGGTCGGCATGGTCGGTCATCATCTTCTCGGGACCCGAATGCTTCTAGTGAACCTTCTCGGTCGTCTTTGGTCGACTGCTTGGATTTACACCTATCAATTATCATTCTACTCCAATAAAAATTCAAATGATAAAAGTACAATACAAACAATTTTTATTAATAGTAAAAACTCATTCGATTTTCCCTTGGTATTATCAAATTTATTGTACCTACAACCATATTTTGGTACCACCAAACACCAAAAGTGATACATAACCAAATAAATGTACTAAAAAATCATGGAATTTAATCGATGGTAATTCCATAAAATCAATCCATCCTCCTGGATGACCAGTAACACTCCCAGGATCTGTAAAAGTTACACCATATCAATGGATGTCAGTTGAAAGTATTCAAGCAGCCCGCATAAGTCTCGTTTCAAGTTATGAAATTAAACTTTTATCTGAACAAAATAATTATATCAATTTTACATCGTCAAATTTTAGGAGAGCAAGTTACTAGAATTGAAACCAATATGAATAATCAATTAGAAAAAATCACTACACGATTAAATCAATTATATTTATCTGTTCCTGCAGATCAAGCAAGAATTCCACCTATAATTCGTCCTTTACCAAATCCTCAATACAAATTAGACAATCATTCTGATGAATTTCTTCAACAATTATATCAACAGTATCAACAAACTCAACAAGATCCAACCTTTTTCCAATCTCCTCATGTGGATACATCACCCGTTCACATCAATACCGACCACGAAAATAAGAAAGAAGAAATAAAATCCACCAAATCCATTCATATGTTACAAAAAGATTATTCTGAATTAATAGTATTATATCACCAATTTCATAATACTACACCTTTCTAATATTCAAACTATGATAGCAGTTAAACCACCTATACGAAATTATTGTACTCAACTAACTGCAATCGATCTTCAAATCGAAGAAAAAATATTTTATACACCTTATGCTTTCTCAGGATCCACCCTTAATATATGGAATCTTGATGGAAAAACAGATTATCAAATTCTTAATTTAGGACAACATATGATGATGCATGCTAATGCTTCATTTGCAAAAAAAATCACAAAATATTGATCTCATAGTTGCCCGTATGCTTATTTCTGGTTTTACTGATAAACTCAAGACTGGTGGGATAATTATTTCATAGAAGACCAAAGACAAACAATTTTTCATAGACAAAAAGTCGATGAAAATGATCAACCAATTTATCCAATGGACATCTAATTAGTGATGTAGTCACTACTCTTATTACTGCAATTACCCAAATTTTTATAGGAAATACTCAAATTGTTCTTGAAAGAAGTAAGGAATTACTTATTAATTTACGATGCCCAACACTAACACATTTTCGATGGTATAAAGATTGTATTTTTTCTCGAATTATATCAAAAGCATGATGCTAATCAAGATTTCTGGAGATAAAGATTTATTGTAGGCGTCCCAACTCTTTTTGCTGAAAAGGTAAAAACAGGAGTTCGCAATAAATACAGCGGGGAAATTCCTTATATACTTTTGGTGAATTAATTTCTGAAATATGTACTGAAGGTTTATTCGACCACAATTCCTCATCCCAAATTACCACCTCCACTCCTAAAAAAACAAAAATCTTTTATTCACAAATCTTCCCAATGTTCTCATCCAACAGATTATAAATCTAGAAAATATAAAGGATATAAAAGATTCAACAATCCATTAATAACAGATCTAAACCAGTTTCTAATACAAAAAATCTGTTGGATGAGAACGTTTGGAAGATTTGTGAATAAAGATTTTCGTTTTTTAGGAGTGGAGGTGGTAATTTGGGATGAAATAGTATTATCATCAAATTGATAACAAAATTGTCCTAATTCAGTTGTACCAGTTTTCTTTTCTTTTTTCAATTGATTTTTGAGTTTGATGTCATTGCATAAAGATAAACCTTCAGCACTGTTGGATATTATGATATTTTATTCTTTATGGTCATGATTCCTTGTATATATTATTTTCTTGTATAAGTGATTTATTTCCTTAGTTAGATCTCTGTTTGTTTATAAATATGTGATCATAGTGTGAATAATATTCAAGAGATTTAATCTCAAATTTCTTCTTGGTATCAGAGCCAAATCCTAGCTGCGACTCATCGTCGCCTCTCGTCAGCCATCGCTGGTTCTCTTCTCCATCGTCGTCGACGATCTGTTTTTGGTTCTTTCATTGCGATCTGTCTTTGGTCCTTTCCTTGCGATCTGTTTTTTAGATACCGATACATCATCACCAGAGGCCATCCGACCATCGAACAACTCGCCGGCCATCGACGACCTTGCCGACCATCGATGACCTCACCGACGACCTCGCCTCCCTCCGGTGGCCTCGCCGTGGTCCGTAATCTCGCCGGACATCGACGACCTTGACTTTGTGTTGTTGAGAAAAATCAGACTTCGGCGAGATTCCTAACCGTGACACATCCTTCGTCTCCAGTGACCCTTGCCGCCGACCTCGCCGACGATCGACGACCTCGCCGTGGTCCGTAACCTCTTTTCGATCGTCAACCCAACCTCTTGTTTCGATCGCGATCTCGACCAGCGCCTTCGCCGCCATCCTCCGCCTCCAGCAACCCTCGCCGGCCTTCGCCTGCCTCCGACGACACTCACCGGACCTTCTCCTGCCTCTGGCGACCCTCGTCGGACCTCCGGTGACTTCTCTGGTCACGTTTTTTTTTTGGGTTTCGGCTCCCTGGTATTCATTTGGCTTATTTGGTATTCACATGAATAGCGGACTTTCTCATCAAAGGGAACAGTTTATCTGTTAGCATCCTGGATTCTTGTTTTGGGCCATTCCTGCTGCTGGTTGCTTTGGGCTATTTTTTTGGCCTATTGTTTTTGGGTTTCGGCTGACTCATTTGGCCTATTGATTTGGGCCTATTCATTGGACTCTCGGTTATCATCATCGGTTGTCATCATCGGTTTTTTGACATATGGCGGATAAAAATGTCATGACTGCTGCTCCACCACGCCCAGATCTTTCTCTCTCAACACACACCTGCTCACCGTGTTACGAGTGTGTTGTTGAACAGAAAGAATTTCGCCGTCTGGTCTCGCTCGTTCTGAATTTTTCTTGGTGGCAAAGGAAAATCTGGATGGCTTTTAGGTACTGACAAAAAACCCGCTATTACGGATCCTACCTATGTACAATGGGATATTGATAACTGTACTATATTGGGCTGGCTATTTAATTCCATGGAAGACCGAATTTACCATATGTTTATGTTCCACGAGACTGTCCACGACTTGTGGTCTTCCCTGACACAGACGTATGCTCATCAGCATAATGACGTCCGAATTTTTGAGCTCTACCGGCAGATCCATCATTCTACACAGGAGTCATTGAGTCTCTCGGTTGCCGAATTTTTTGGCTACCTCCAGACTCGCTAGGAGGAGTTGGCTCAATACAAACCC
>JAUTBS010279486.1:0-11044 GCA_032361285.1 Aequorea victoria
TGTTGGATGAGAGGGGTAATGGAAGAGTGTGATTTATGGATAATTTTGGATTTGGATGGAAGGAGAGAAACTAGGTTTTTACCCCAAAACGAAGCCCCAAACCATAAAATAAAGCAAAACAGAGCAGGAAATTCTCTGCAGGTGTGAGTCGACCCACATAGCCCTTGTGTTGACTCACGGTTGTGTCTTGCCTCGGTTCTTTTTGTAGGTCAAGAGATGAGTCGACCCATGAGGCTTCATGATTCGACCCATAGCTTTTTAGGTCTCGGTAGTTTGTTGCAGGCAGTGAGTGAGTCGACCCACAGGGCTGAGGTGTCGACTCACAGCCTTGGCCGCGCACATGAGTCAACCCAAGGGACTGGGGTGTCGACTCATGATCTTGCCCGCGCGCGCATGAGTCAACTGCAGTCAACCCATGCCTCGACCCAAAACCCTCCAGTGACACACATGCGTCGACCCAACCTTCTAACGAGTCGACCCAAAGACCCATGAGTCGACCCAACCCATTCATGAGTCGACTCATGGCAGTGAACCTGAATGTTATTCTTTCTTGGTTAGTTTCCAAACCTTTTTGGCCACTTTTGGCCTCAAATTTTTTCATGGAAAATGTAACTAATGGTCATATATACCCTCTAGAATTATACCAACAATTTTCAAAGATGTTTAATCATTTAATTCAACCTTACCAAGCACCATAGGGTGGGAAAATTTGTAAGTTTGGACTAGGACCTATCCCAATGGGAACTAGGGGTTTTGGGGAAACCATAGAGTCATGTCATGAGATGTAGGGATCATGTGGTATTATTATTTATACATGTTTTATTATATGATCTAGGTCCCGGAGGGTTAACCGTTGACATTGTGAATCTTCCTAGTGATCAAGGAGAAAAACCCTAAAGCATTCAAGCAAAGATGAGAGTGGCTAGTTACATAAAATGAAATGTAGAGAGTATGTTTTAATAAATATTTTGGATAGCATGTTTTGTGGTGATCTTATGTGTGTTTTTCTTAAAAGCGTGATTTGGTATTAAATAAAGTTAAATGCTTGTTTTTCCAAATGTGAGCACGTTTCATATAAATGATGAGATCATGTATGTACCTTTTGAGTTGCATGTGTTGTTTATAAATATGTCAAGTGACAGCGGGTAACCATCAGAGGACCCCTTGTGTGGGTGCCTGATAGCCTTGAAGGTTTTACCCTTGCGTGGGTGTTATGTTGGGCTTAAAGTCTTACCCTTTTGTGGGTGTTTGATAGCATTAAAGGTATCACCGCTATGAGGGTGGAGGTTCAATGGTGGACAAGGCCCTGTGTGTGGGTGGATGCACTGACCACTAGTGTTTTATATGAGTGGCCCTCCTATATGTCACTCTATAATGGAAACGTTATAGTGAAGTTACGGTACCGTCGAAACTCCTAGTTGTGAGGTTAAACGACTACTTGGGCATATTATGTGTGCGTTGGGTGTGGTGTTATACATATGAATGATGTGAGGTATAACATGTGGATATAAATATTTAAATGCTTTGATAAAATGTACTTCAATACACATGTTTGGGAAGTATAGAAACCTTTTCTTACATGTGTGGGTGATGTTGCTTTTATTGTAAAATGCTTCATGACATGTGATATTTTTATATCTTATTTCATTTTATACTAAGCCAACTCTCCTGTAACCTTGTGGTTGCAGATTTCAGGTTGTCGGGGTAGACTGGTTCCACTAGTGCCAGAGAGAGGAAGACTGTTGTAATACTTTAGTTGGGTATCTGTAATGGCAGCAAACAGTCATGGTTTATCTTTTGGTTTTGTTGGGAGTGTATATCCCTTGGTTAGTTTACTTTTCAGTACATAGTACTTTTGGGATGGAGTATCCCCTCGTGGTTGTATGTTGAGATAATTGTCATGAATATTGTTGGTTTCATTTGGGGCAATACGGAGTGCATCCTTCTTTTGTTTAAGTTATATGCATGTTTCAGTAGAGGTGAGCCGTACCACCCCTTCCACGTGGATTAAATATCTTTTTTGGGAGAGGGGTGTTACAGGCTAACAGTGAGAAGGCAGTGGGAATCAGAGATGGAGCCGTGGAGGAGGGGGTTGGTGATGAGGTTGGTGTGTGGATCGGAGTTGGGGACGAAGAATGAGGGGTATGTGGCATGGGAACTAGTACTGGAGTCGTCGGTGCCAGCGTAGGGGTAGCCGTCGGTGAGACCTTTGGAGAAGGTGCAAGGGCTTGAGCTAAGCATGAGGCGGTGAAGAGAGCTAGTAGCAAGAGGAGCTGAAAATCGCAAGAAGCCATTTTCGTATCTGGTTTCTGGAGAGAGAAAGAGATATATTTGAGAGAGAATTCGAAATGGAGAAGTCGAATACAACGAAGGTATTGCACGAGTGCGAGAGGGAATCGACGGAGAAGACGACATCGAAAAACATGCAGAGGTTATTTTAAGGATATTAAAATTAAATGAGATTTATTAATGGGTTAAAAAATTAACATGGGACTCATCCTTAAATAAGTTTCATAAATAGGACTTGAGGCCGAATCACCCTTAAAAATGGACTTAACGAATTAAAAAAAGTCAACTGAACTTTAATGAAGAAAATACATTATTATAGATAGTTATCACAATTTTTTCTATATTTTATTCATTAGTTCTTTTTTTTTTATTAGTTTTCAATAGTCTATGAATTATATAATATTACAAAGTTATGAAAAGAAGTAGAAATTAGATTAATATAAAGAAGAAACAAAGGAAAATGAGAAAATGTAAAATACAATGATTCATATTTTAATTTTCTTTATATATAGTTGTTTAGTTTCTTTGTAAAAATTGTAATTTGAGTGTACCAATAAGGACAAATCTATCTTTATAGAAAAAATTGAACAAGTCAATTTTCAGGCGATTGTGTTTGGTTCTTTTCTGTCTCAATGAAGAGCATTTAAAATTCCAAATCATACTAACAAGTAGTGAAGAAGATGAAGAAATAAAGTAAAAAGTAGAGAGAGAACGTAACATACGAAGCAATGCGAGAACCTCGCTTTGATTCAGAACTAAGATTACAAGAATTATTCCTAACTACTGCTACAAAAATTACAACTACGATGAAGATTATAACTACAAAATTACGCCTACAATACTAGAAAGAAATATAAGTGAAGTGTTAGGTTTGTTGGATTGAGGGGGGACTTTCTCTTTGTCTTGCTGGGTATTTATAGGGGTATTGACGGTTACTAGCAGTTATGTCATCTTTCCTCCAAGTATTTTGATATATTTTGAATTTGAATTTAGATCTTCGAACTAAATTTAAGGCTTCTTCATGTGCCCTATTTCACACGTTCTCTTCATTCCTTCACACGATCTACCATAATTAATATGTCCTTTTCACGTGGTGATCTCTTAGCCTCTTCTTTTCATTAAGCTTCGCTGACTCTTCGCCTTCTTACGATGAAAGAAATTTAAAAAGTGTGCTCATTTAAATTAATGCCAAAAAATTACTAAATTTTTTTTGAACCAAGCACAACTTCAAGTTATGTGGAAAGACCAAGGCGATATACACGACACTAAACAAGTGTGCACCAAGAAAGAATGTTTTGACTTTCCTAACGACATTCATTAAAACAACATAAATTCTCTCCCGACGTGTAAAGTCTACACGGAATAGGTTGGGATAGTGTGCGAGCTGGAAAACTTACACTGTTTGTATGGATCGGGTACGATCAAACCAGGCTTGGATTCACTCTTTATATAAATGCTCGACCTTGCAGAAGAAGATCAAAGTTACTGCTCGGCGGGGTATTCTCACCGGAATCCCTCTCCGATGGCAAAATTAGCACAGATGAGCTTAACTTTGAATGAAAATAAGGTATATCTAAATCTGCAGAGAGTAATGTATTTGAGAGAGTAGAATTTCACACACCTGGTTTGTACAAAAATCTTCATATTTATAGGCAAGGTTAATGGCCTGAGGGACATATTATTCTTGTCATGATATTATTATTTCTGTTGTTTCTCTATCACAGGCTGAGCCTAGCTCTGCCCAGGTAGAGCAGTCATAATGGTGGTGTGAACCTTGTGTCTATTAACTGCACATTGAATGTCACTCAAAGGAATGTGATTGCTCCCTGACACGCATTTAATGCACATTGATAGTGAATTAAATGCCCAGACGTCAGCACATACTCATCACTCAAGCTGTCACAATTAAGCTTTATTACTCGGCCTCGCCTACGAGCACCTTTTGCTCGGCCTTGTGTACGAGCATTGAGTGCTTGGCCCACGTGCGCTTGGCGACTTGTAGTGCTTTGCCTCGCCTACCAGCACCTCTTACTTGGCCTCGTGTACGAGCATTGAGTACTCGTCACGTGCCGACATGTCATTTTCTTTGGGTTTTTTTTTTGCCTGGCCCAATCCATATTTTATGGGACTGGGCCATAACGAGGGAGTTGGACTTATGTTAAATCGGGCCCCTTCATTTGCCCCTAACTCTCGTGCTTCGGTATGGAGTACGAGAGTTGCTCAGTTTGAAAAAGAATGCTCGGCCTTTGTTCTAAAATGTCGAGGCAATTTGTACTCTATGCCTTTCACTCGACTGCGGTCCTTGGTACCGAACCAAAGTTTATTAAATAAATTCAGACAAATTTCAAGCTATCATATCAACGTCTCAATCATTCACGTGTCAACTTTGTATTTGTTTGTTGATGACGTGCTTGCACTGCTCGAGGCACCGTAGGCGACAATTTGTACTTTGATGTGACTGTTGGCATTGATTACTCTTCTGAATGACGAAGCTCAGCCCTCGGGATTGATGCTCGGTTATACGTGTCCTAACTGGATTCGAGCTCTGTTCGGCTCTCTTACATCGTTTTGTCTCCAAACGCGTCTCTTGGGCTATCGATGTGACCCCTGAACTTCTTGTGGCTATATAAATAGTCATTCCCCTTTTTATTCAGTCTCACCTTTTTCCCCCACTCTGTCGAAGCTCTGCTAAAATCCCTGTGTTTGTTCTTTCTTTTTGAACCTTCAATCCTTTCCTCACAAGGCTTCACTCAAGATCCTCTCTTGTTACCTAAGAAGCTTAGTGAAATAACCCTTCGAATCGTTGTCGTAGCTGATCTGGTCAACCATTTTCGTGATTGTTGTCATCATCTCCTTACCCCTAACTCTGTAAGTCATTCTCTTCCCTCAATTTTAGTTTTAGCACTCCTATCTTTAATTTTTCTTTTCATTCCCCCACTTTCTTTTGTACTCTCAGCTTTTTCTAGGTTTCGTTGGGTTTTAGGTCCTTTAGGCATCATTTGAGTCTCCTATGTTTTCCTCTCTTTTCGTTGTTCAATCTCAGATTTAGGAGTCTTAGCTAGGTAAGTGGGTAAGTTTAGGTATATGTGTGACACCTCTGAAGCCATTGGGAACTTTTAGAGGGAAGATAACATACCCCAGTATTAGATCGAGCTCTTGAGAAGACACGAACTATTCTAGTTCGGCTGCAGGGCCAAAATAACCCTGGGAGTTGTACAAAACTCATGTGGACAACGTAGGTACAAATTGTTCTAATTCGACTGCAGGGCCGAAATAATCCTGGGAGTTGTACAAAACTCCTGTGGCATATCATTCAATCAATACAAGGCATGTCGTTGGAAGAATCCCATTTTATTGCAATGTGCGGCCAAATTACATTTTAGTGGCAGAAAAAGTGCAAGTTAGCCCTATTCTACGGCCGAGGGATGGCTCTACCATTGTTGTCTTCTAAATTATAAGCTCATGTATCGGTGATTGACCGTAATGTATATGGTCCTTCCCAATTTGCGCCTAACTTTTCATCTGTCGATACTTTTGTATAGTCCATCACTTTCCTGAGAACAAGGTCTCCGGGACTAAAAAGTTAAGGCTTGACCTTCTTGTTGTATTCATTGGCCATTTCGTGTTGATATGCCTGCATTCTGATTAGGGCAGTCTCCCGACGTTCTTCAACTAAATCCAAGTCCCTAGCAAGGATCTCATCATTGCCTTCTGGGGTAAATGAGTTGGTCCTTATGGTAGGAAGACCATTTTTTAATGGAATTATTGCCTCGGTTCCATATGTCATTGAATATGGTGTTTCCCTGGTAGCACGACGAGGTGTAGTTCGGTATGCCCATAGGACATTGGGGAGTTCATCAACCTATTTTCCCATTGCCTTTTTCAGCCACTTCTTTATCACATTCAATATAGTTTTATTGGATGCTTCGGCCTCGCTGTTGCATTGTGGATAGGCCAAAGTTGTATTACAAAAATGTACACCCAGTTTCGCCAAGAATGTCTGAAAGATCCTTTTATTAAATTGGGTCCCGTTATCCGAGACAAGAGCTCTCGGGATGCCAAATCTCATGATAATATATTTTTAGACAAATTTCTTTACACTTGCCTCTCTGATATTAGTCAATAGCTCTACTTTAACCCATTTTGTGAAGTAATTCATGACCGTTATAATGAATCGTCTGTTATTCGCAGCCCTAGGTAAGGGTCCGACGATATCTAGGCCCCATTGAGCAAAGGATCAAGGGCTTATGAGAGGCGAGAGCTCTCCAGTTGGTTAATGTATAAGAGAAGCGAGTTTTTGACACTTCTCACACTTTCTGACATACTGTTGGGCATCTTTCTGCATATACGACCACCAATATCCCTGCGTGATTGCTCTATGTGCCAGGGATCTGGCCCTGTTGTGGCTGCCACAGATCCCTTCATGGATTTCAAATAGCAAATCTTCCACCAAACTTGGATGTACACACAAGAGGTACAGTCTGGTAAATGATATTCGGTATAGCTTGTCCGTTGGCGAGAGCCAAAACTGGGCGGCTTTTAATCTTATTTTGAGTGCCTCCTTTTTATCAGCATGTAATTGATCAGTTTTGATAAAGGACGCAATAGGATCCATCTAGCTCGGGACTAGCTCGGTAGTGAGTACCTCGGCTCGACCATGATCCTGCTCTATGTTCGGTCGGGGAAGGAAGTCGATGGTAATTATCCTTGGATTACCAGAAGCCGATGACGAGGAAAAGGATGCTAGAGCGTCTGCACCGTTGTTCAGTTCCTGGCCTATCTACTTTATATCAAATGCTTTGAAGGTTTCAAGCTCTTTCTTGGCCTCTGCCAAGTTTCTGGACATCATTCCATCTCAGGCCTCATAAAGCTTGGTCAATTGGTTTACTACCAGCTGAGAATCGCTGCATACCGCTAACTCGGTCACGTATAGTCTCCATGCCATTCGTAGACCTGCTAAAAGAGCTTCATATTCAGCCTCATTAATGGAGGCGTAGAAACTGAGTTTTAAGGATTGTTCTAACACAATCCCGTCTGGGGAAGTGAGTACTATTCTAGCTCCTGCCCCCTTCCATTTGACGCTCCGTCTACCTGAAGCTTCCAAACTTCATTTGTAAGTCTTTACCTTCTTCCTGCGAACCCCATCTCATTCCTCCCTAGCTCGATCGGGGACCTATCGCCTGTCGAGCTAGATGCCTTGGGTTTTCTCGATGACTTAGACGGGCCCCGTTCAGTAGCTGAGCTTAGTGCTGAGAAAGGAGCAAACTTGGCGAAGAAGTCTGCCAAGACCTGGGCTTTGATAGTAGTCCTAGGCTCGTACATAATATGATGCTCATCAAGCTTGATGGCCCATCGGGACATCTGCCCTGTAAGGTCTGCTTTCCCGAGAAGAGCTTTTAACGGGTATTCAGTTAGAACCGTTATGAGATGAGCTTGGAAGTAGTGTATCATTTTCCATGATGCCACGATCAGGGCATATGTGAGATTTTCCAGGAGAAAATACCGTGTTTTAGTATCTAAGAGAGTCTTTTTGATATAATAAATCGACTGATGGATGCAATCAGTATCGTGTACAAAAATGACGCTCACTGCATGTGAGGATACGACAAGATATAACTAAAAAATCTCCTCGGTAATAGGGGTGGATAGAAGCGATGGTTCTGTGAGATATTTTTCAAGGCCTCAAAGGCTTGATCGGCTTCTTCGGTCTAGAGAAACCCTACGTGCTTCTTCAGAATTTGAAAGAATGGATAACATTTTTTTGAGGATCAACTAATGAATCGATTCAAGGCCGCAACCATTCCTGTCAGCTTTTGCACTTCTTTGATCGAAGGGAGCCTCTGCACGGCTTGAAGTGCGCTGATCTGTTCTGGGTTTGCCTCTATTTCATGGTGGGTGACCATGAAGTCGAGGAATTTACCCGAACCGACACAGAAGGTGCATTTGGAGGCGTTCAGCCGTAGCTTGTCATGTTTGAGGATATTAAACATGACCTGCAGGTCTGCCAAATGATTACCATGTGTCTTGGTCTTGACTACCATGTCATCAATGTAGGTCTCCAATGTTCGGCCCATCAGATGGACAAACATCTTTGTGACCATCCACTGATAAGTTGCACCAGCATTCTTCAATCCAAAGGTCATGACTGTGTAACAATACATCTCACTGGGGGTAATGAAAGCAAATTTCTCTTAATCAGCCCCAAACATCGCAATCTGGTGATATCCTTGATAGGCATCAAGGAAACTCATCCGCGTATGCTCGGTTGTGGAATCTACCAGCTGGTCTATCTTGGGAAGAGAAAAGCTGTCTTTTGGATAAGCCTTGTTCAGATTGGTGAAGTCTACACATACCCTCCACTGCCCCGTTTTCTTCTTCACTACCACTGTGTTGGATAGCCAGTCTGGGTATTGTACCTCCCTAATAGCCATGACTTCGAGCAACTTAGCCACTTCCTCCACCACGGCTTCAGTGTGCTGAGGAGCTGACCTCTTACTCCTTTGTTTGACCAGCTTATAAGCCAGAATGACATTGAGTTAATGATGGATGAACATGGGGTCGATCCTTGGCATCTCGTATGGGGGTCAAAGCGAATACCTCAATATTCGCATGGAGGAAGTCCACCAGTTGGGTCTTTGCTTTTTCCCCCATGGTTGAGCAATCATGAAGAACTTTTCAGAACTGGCCCCTACGATAGGAATAGTAAAGAGGCCTTCCACGGCCTTTTGCTCGGCCCTTATTTTGACGTCCTCTAGTACTGGCTGATCGAGGATCTCCACTAGTCACACTTGCCATACAGGACGCTTACTTTTTAGCGCAACTACGAAACATTCTTTGGAGATTATTTGGGCGTCGTACACTACCTCCACACCTTTCTCGGTGGGAAATTTTAGCATCTGGTAATAGGTGGAGAGAACGACTTTCAACTCGTGTAGCCACGACTGACCTACTATTGCATTGTAGGCCAAAGGGATGTCAACCACAAGAAAATTAGTCTCTATGGTGATGGAGCCAACGCTGATGGGGACTGTCACCCTCCCCAAGGGCCACACCGTCTGAGAGTTAAACCCCACCAATAGGGTAAATGATGAGGTCAGATCCTTCTCACTCATACCCAGCTTCTTGAAAAACTCATAGTACATGATTTCGGTCGAGCTGCCCTGGTCCACTAAGATTCATTTATTAAACTCATCCATATTCAGTGTTATGACTAGGGCATCGTTGTGCGAGTGTTGAAGCCTGTCTAAATCTTTCTCTATAAAGGCAATCTCGGCCTTTCAACTGTATGATCTTAGCCTCTTCACCGCTGTTTGGACGACCATCACTACTCGGTGGTGCTGAGCCTTCTGGACTTAGTCTCTGAGGGTGTTTCTTTGATTGTGGTCCATTAGTCCGTAGTTCACAGAGATGTCTCCCTTGCTTGGGATGACCGGAGGAGCCTCTTGTTCTCTCCTGTTGGTATTGTCAGACCCTATATGACTTCGGTTATTGATGAACTCCTTAAGATGGCCCTGGTGTACCAAATTCTCTAAATGCCTTTTGTAGGCATAACAATCTTCTGTTTGATGTTCCCTTTCCTTGTGGTAGGAGCATCTCATCTTGATTCCATCCCTGATTGTCGCTTGGACGGAGGCTTTCGGCATTTTTGGCGCTCCCTTATCTGGGGCAGCATCCTGTAAATGGACTCCTTGAATATGGTGTTGATGGCCACCCTTGTATTTTTATAGCCAGTGTCATGCCTATTTGGACCGAAATAGTCCGTTCGACTTGTATCCACTCTTGAACGTTTCGATTGGCCTTCGATAACTTGAGCATTGGACCTCTTGGGGTTTGATCCTGCCCCCTTTAGATCAGTTATCCATGTATCCTCCTCCTTCTGGATGTACTGCTCCACCTTCCTCATTAACTCGATAATTATTTTGGGCGGTTCCATTATCAGAGCACCTCTGAGCTCGTTTCCTGTGGTGAGTCTTAAGTGGAATGTCGCCACTGCTATCTCTTCACTACAGTGATCGACCTCGTTATATGCTTCTTAGTATTTATCAGCGTAGGTCTGTAAGGATTCTCTTTTACCCTTCTTTAGGGTCAGCAGAGTGTCAATGTCCTTGGGGACTTTGGTACAAGTTATGAACCGTGCTACGAAAGTCGTGACCAATTCCCCACAGCTATCAATGGAAAATACTGATAGTTTGTCGAATCATCTTAAGCCAGTCTCTCCTAAGGATGGAAAAACCTTGCACATAAGGGAGTCATTACTGCTTCATAACGTCATCATTTATCTGTAGTGGCTGATATGTGTATTCGGGTCCATCTTTGCATCGAAAAAGGTGAATTTTGAGAGGGCGAACCCCTTCGGGGGTACCAAGGACTCAATTCAAGCCAAAAATATGGTGAAGAGAAATATACCTGGAGATTTATTTGGTAGCAGTACTGGGCTGGTCGGGATAGATCCATGGTCACTCGGCCTAGGGGTTGCTCCAGCCACTCTGCTCGGCCTAGGGGCTATGTTGGCAAAGCTCCACGAGTGGTGAGTTTTTCCCACTTCGATCGTTTTTTCTTTAGGTTTCATCATTTGGGAGCCACTGCTTCGCCGAGATGAATGTGTAAAAGACTGCTCATTGGTGCTTCATTGTGATGAGGAGAAATAAATGCTCTCTCCTGTGTTTGTGCGACCTGGCTTGGGCGAGATAGCCTTGGGACTAATTTTTCCTTTTGTTGTGTCTGGCTTGTGCCAAGACCTAGGCTCTTCCTTGGT
>JAUTBS010279597.1:0-18418 GCA_032361285.1 Aequorea victoria
CACTGCGCTACAAATTTCGCTATATCCCGCTTCATGCCATTCCACCAGAAATGTTCTCGGAGATCTTTGTACATCTTAGTACCTCCCGGATGAATGCTATACCCAGAACTATGAGTTTCAGCCAGAATCTCATTCCTGAACTCACTACTGGCAGGTATGCACATCCGATCTCTGAATTTCAGAATTTCATCATCACTAATGCTGAAATCTTTACTCTCGCCTTTGTGCAATTTCTCCATATTTCTCTTACATTGAAGATCATCCCGTTGAGCCACACAGATTCTCTCCAGCAAGGTCGGTTTCACTATCAATTGAACACACAAGACAGTTTCTCCATGTTGCAGTATTTTCACTCTCATCCTTCTCAAATCATCTACTAAATGTTTTTGAATTGTTAGTGATGCCAAGTTAACTCTCGATGACTTCCTACTCAAGGCATATGCCACCACATTTGCTTTTTCAAAATGGTAGAGTATCTTGATATCGTAGTCCTTCAATAGTTCAAGACATCGCATTTGCCTCAAGTTGAGCTCTTTCTGGGTGAAAATATACTTCAGACTTCTATGGTCGATGTAAATCTCACAAGATTTCCCGTACAAGTAGTAGCGTCATATCTTTAGTGTGAAAATAATAGCTGCCAACTCCAGATCATGCGTGGAATAATTCTTCTCATAAATCTTTAATTGACGAGAAGCGTAAGCTATCACCTTACCATACTGCATCAGAACACAATCCAAACCTTGGTGAGATGCATCACTGTATATCATAAAAAATTCCTCATTCGGTTGGCAAGGTAAGAACTGGTGCCAAAGTTAACCTCTTCTTAAGCTCTTGAAAATTTTGCTCATATTTCTCTGTCCATTTATACTTCACTCCTTTCCGAGTAAGGCTAGTAAGCGACAGTACAATACGAGAAAATCATTCTACGAACCGTCGATAGTAGCCCGCCAGTCCTAAGAAACTACGTATCTCAGTCACTAACGTCAGTCGTGACCAGTCGACAATTGCCTCAATCATGCTGCTGTCCACAGATACTCCATCTTTACTGACCACATGGCCAAGGAAAGAAACACTGTCTAGCCAGAACTCACACTTACTGAACTTAGCATATAACTTCTTCTCCCTGAGGGTTTGGAAGACTTCACGTAAATGTGCCTCATGCTTCTCCTTGCTTTTAGAGTAGATTAAGCCACAAAGCGATCCAACTATGGTTTGAAGATCCGATTCATCAAAACTATGAATGTCGCTGGAGCATTAGTCAAACTAAAATGCATAACCAAAAACTCATAGTGGCCATAACGAGTTCTAAAAGCTGTCTTTGAAATGTTCGCCTCCTTAACTTTTAGTTAGTGATAACCAGACTGCAAGTCAATCTTGGAGAACACTTGAGCTCCTTGTAACTGATCGAACAAATCATCAATACGTGACAGAGGGTACCTATTCTTGATAGTAACCTTATTCAACTCCCTGTAGTCGATGCAAAACTGCATAAAAACATCATTCTTCTTCACAAACAATACTAGAGCTCCCCATGGTGAAACACTGGGTATGATAAATCCTTTATCTAACAACTCTTGCAACTGCACTTGTAACTCCCTTAGTTTTAAGGGTGCCATCCTGTATGATGCTTTAGAGATAGGCATAGTACCAGGAAGAAGGTCTATCACTAACTCAATTTCATGATCAGGAGGAATGCCAAGTAAATTTTCTAGGAAGACATTCAGGAATTCCCTCACAATAGAAACCTCCTAAACTTTTATCTCAGAAACTCTTGTGCCTACCACCGAAGCCAAATGACCTTCACAACTTTTTCTCAACATTTGATTTGCATGAAGGGCTGCTAACCGTACGTGTCCTTGAAAGAAGAACTTAGGTTTTCTGGGTATGTTGAAAACTACCCTCTTATAATAATAATCAACGGTCGCATGGTACTTGACGAGCCAATCCATGCCCAAGATAACATCAAAGTCACAAATGGCTAAATAGATAAGGTCCACTATCAATAACTTGTCACCCAACTCTACTACCCTAAGATGACATACCTCGTACAACAACACTGTGTCCCTAACATGAGTGGTCATAGAGAGGTATACATCCAAAGGTTCTACCATAATAGCTAAACGATGCAATAACTCAGGTGAAGCAAAAAAGAATGCGTAGAACTAGAGTCTATAAGAGTTCGAGTAGGAATAGAGGATATGGTGATAGTACCTTGCACCACAGATGGTGAAGCTTCTGCCTCCTCACAAGTAACAGCATAAACACACCCTTGAGTAGCTGCACCTTGCTCTTGCGCCCTGTTGTAAGTGGATTGTCTCTAATCCCTTTGACGATTAGGATGGACTTGAGCTGGTCCACTATTACGTGCATGCTGCCTTTGATTCTGAATTGATTGTTGAGTCTTTTGTTCTCTTGTTCCTTTATTTTTGTACTACGTGGACATGTGTCAGGTCTTACCACAATTGTAGCACATCTTTGGTGTACCATCACAATAATGTCCACATGAATGGACCTTTCCACATTATTTACATGGGTTCCAAGTTTGCTATCTTGTATCTCCACCTGACTGAGTCTGTGGTTGGGTTTGTATGTGAGTCTTCTTAGCTAGGTTACCACTTCCATAGTTATTTCCCATTGCCTTTGAGTCTCTACCCCTTTTGGGTTGCAGCTCCCTCTGCTTTTGTGCGTCATCCAAACTCTTTTCTGCTAAAAGAGCCTTGGTCACTAGTTCGGACAAAGTCTTTGCCTCGAATAATAAAACTCTGCTATAGATTGCTGGGCATAGACCCTCTTCGAACATAACTATCTTATCCTCTTCATTCGCAACTTATTGTGGTACGAACCTGGACAACTCCATAAATTTTTCCTTGTATTCTTCCACTATCATTCCTTTCTGTTCCATCGTTAGAGCTCCACTTGTTTCTGCTTCTTGATTGCCACTGGATAATACTTGTTATGAAATAATTCTAGAAATTCCTTCCAGACGAGTTCTTGTTCCCTTCATTTAAACTGGCGTTTCACCATATGCCACCAGTGTTCGTTCTGTCCTTCAAATATGTATATTGCCAATGATACTTTGAGCTCTTCAGAGAAACCCAACTGCTCGAAGATCTTCTCGATACGAAGCTTTCATGTCTTTGCATTGTCAGGATTAGTTGCCCCTTTGAAGGTCAGAGGGTGTGTGTCATGCCCCAATTCGGAAAGGGTGACTGGCCATGGATCATGGGCCTTGGCCCAGTGAACCAAGTAAGCCTAAACATGCAATTAGTTAACTATATGTTAATTAATATTCAATTTTTAGGAATTTAGCTAATTAAGATCCATAATCATAAATGTGGTTCAAATTGCCCATAATATATCAATAATAATCATTATTCCATCAATTTAATATCATTAATCTTTATTCAATGCGGAAGCAAAAAAGAAATGCTTGTCCTAGAGGTGTTCACTCCTGGATCCCATGCAGCAGTCCATCATCTAGTTCTCCCCTGATCACCTGAAAGTTTATATAACAACGTCAGCTAAAGCTGGTGAATATAAGCATGTATAATACAATACAATTCTAAAATAGTGGATTCAGATTGTTTTGTATACTAAAATAATCATGGCATGATATACACAGTAATATCAAAAGGGTGCCAACACAACCCATCATTTTTTTCCTGTTCAAAATATTTACTTTTTTCCCGTGATCTCGATATCTAGACGAGTCACCAATATTTATTAAAATACTTATATTTTTTCACGTGATCTCGATATCTAGATGAGTCACTAACATAAATCTCATACTAGACATCAGAGGTGTCCACAACAAAATCATCACATATAAAGATATGCCAATAGTAAAATCCATGCATATAAAGATATGCCAACAAGACATAATAATGTCAATAATCATGGACTAGCGATATGATCATCAATATATGTGCAAGAAAAACTATCAACAACAACCACAGAAATAACCTGGGTGCAAGTGCCAGAAACTATAAACTTGGGGCAGCCTTGGCCCATTGAATCCAATCATCGAACATAGAGTCACCACAAGATAGCACCTGGGTCTTTTCTCTAAGACGATACAGTCTCAGGTCACCGAACTCCCCCAAAATATCACTTTAACTGTTGAGAAACTTGGATCACCCAAGTCTCCATACTGGGTCTATTCCCCAGTTGGCCAGAGTCACCTTTGTAGAGGACATATCTCCTGGACTTTCCACATGGTCCCAATCGAGAAGTCACATGATCGCTCCATAATAGATGAGAAAAATATTTTATATCTTTAAAATATTCTTACCATGATTATAATAATACAATATCACAACAATAGATCCAAAGAATTTAAAACATATACATTTTTCCTGTCAAAGTAGTTTTGGGGAATATGTGAGTTTTTATTGAAAGATACATAACATGTAAAATCACTCACCTGATATCCAATGCAATGATGATACGAACTAGCGAGGTAAAAATTCACGTCACCCTGATTATGCAATGTAATAGTCACAATTAATAAATAAAGCTAATGAACTAATTATAGCTACGCAACGAACCCTTAACCGATTTATCAATTGCAATGTTTGTTTCTCGTATTTAATTAATCATTAATTAATTTAATTTATCCTTAAGTTGATGCCCAAACAGAGCCTAAACAATAGGATTTATTTCATAACATTTACTAAGATTTTTCAACACTGTGAATCGGCCCAAAAGGTCGCTGAGTCAACCCAATAGTGTTCAAACGCCGATGAGTCAACACAGCAAGACTGTGTGTCCATTCAAACGAGAAAGGTCTTGGTATCTCACTAACAGGTCACTGTGAGTCGACTCACATGTACTACTGTTATACGTATACATTAACATATATATATATATATATATATATCGAACCTTACTTCTCTATTTTTGTTACATTCAAGTGGTAATCATAGCATATTTATATACATTGCATTATCAGTAGATTAAACCTTAACAAAGGATTAAATTACTAGATAATGTGATATATATATATATATACATATATGTATATCTGTGTATAAGGCTAACTAGAGATCACTGTAAGGTGATGATGATGGAGGTGATGGCGTTGCTCGATGGTGGTGGTTGCTAGAGATAGCAGTGGTTGTGCTCGGTAGTAATGGTGGTGCACGGTGGTGGCAGCGTTGCAGTGGTGATGCTGCTGGGCAGATGGAAGTTGAGAGTAGAGAGAGAGATAGGGATTTGCAGAGGAAGAGAGAGACTGAGGGGGTTGACGGCTTTGTGAGGGAAAGACTACCTTTTTAAATGGGATGACTAACAGAAAACCAGGAATTTGATTGCCGTCAAGTCCCCCAAATCCCTCCACCGAAAGTTATCTTCCTATTTTAAATTAGCCCACCAACTGTAACATCGCAATTGGCATCTTTCCTTACTATTTTATTTCTAATTCTTTGTCTCATCTTTTACTTTAATTAATCTTTAACATAATTAATTTATCCTATTAAAAAGTTTTCAAAATATTTATTAGCTTAAATAAATTACTATTTAATTAGTTAGTTTATTTTAATTAAATAATTTATTATTTTTATTAATAATTAGTTTTTTAAAAAAATAAAAATTTTACCGGATTTTAAGTTCTTCACCCTTAAAAGAATTTCGTCTTCGAAATTAAAATACACTAATCTTGAGGATACAATTATGGATTAATGTTTGTGAATCTCGGAGTGGGTAAAAATATTCCGCGCTTTCGAGGCGCACTCTGATTACCAGCTTACGGACTATCTCTCTTATGTGAATTTTCACTTTCTCAACATTAATAGTATTTTTCTTTCATAATATGAAAAATGTCAATGCCTTTTTCTTTTCACTTGAATATGTAATTAACTGAATTTATTTAACGATCTTATGATTCGACCACACAATTGATTAGCTAGCTACAATATTATTCCTCAACTCCAATACGCGTGAAGGGTAGAAACAATCCCCTTCACGTCTTTCTAAAGGAAGAACTTAGGTGATACAAAAGAATGCGTAGAATTAGAATCTATAAGAATTCTAGCAGGAATAGAAGATATGGTAATGGTGCCTTACACCACAGATGGTTAAGTTTCTGGTTCCTTGTGAGTAAGAGAAATAACACGCCCTTGAGTAGGCTGTCTCTGTTATTCTTGACGATTATACTCGCCTAGAGCTGGCCCACCGTTATGTGCAGGAGGATTTTGATTTTGGAAAGACTGTTGCACATGTTGTCCTCCTGTTCTCTTATTTCTGCAATTCGAAAGTTGTGACCAATATTTCTACAATTGAAGCATGTCTTTGGTGTACTATCACAAAAGTATCCACGGGAATGAGATCGTCCACAATGTTTTTATGAATTTTGATTTGGTGGTCTTGTATCTCCACCAGACTGAGTCGGTGTTTGATTTTGAGTATAAGTCTTCTTGGTAGGGTTATCCTTAAAATTATTCCCTATTTGTCTTGAGTCTCCATATCTTTTAGGTTGCTGCTCCCAACTCTTTTGTGAATCATCTAAACTCCTTTCGATTATAAGAGCCTTGGTCACTAACTCAGAAAAAACCTTTGCTTCGAATAGTGAAACCCTACTACGAATAGCTGGGAGTAAACCACTCGTGAAAATTACTACTTTGTCCTCTTCCTCAGCAACATACTGTGGCACGAATCGGGATAACTCAGCAAAGTTTACGTTAAATTCTTCCACTGACATCCCTTTTTGTTCCAGCATCAGGAACTCCACTTGCTTTTGTTTCTTGATAGCTACCAGGTAATACTTGTCATCGAACAACGTCAGGAATTTTGTCCAGACGAGTTCACGTTCTCTCCCTTCATACTGGTGCTTCACTATGCGCCACCAATGTTCTGCCTGTTCTTCTAATACATAAGTTATCAAAGATACTTTATGGTCATCTGTGCAATCCAACCTTTAAAATATCTTCTCCATACGAAGCTTCCATGTTTCAGCATCATCGGGGTCAGTTAACCCCATGAAGGTTGGAGGATATGCCTTCAAAAAATTCTCAAATACTGAGCCCTTATCCAAGATTATAGTTCTATCTTTATTAACCACTCTTGGTTGAGGTTGTTGCCCATCGATCATGCTCACCAGGGCTTGGAGGGCTTGAAGAGCTCCCTCAGTAGCTGGGGTTGCTGGAGCCACTTGGGTTTTTGTAACATCAGGGGCTATTGGAGTAGTGTCAGGGGTATGCTCCCCTTGTGCATCTTCCGTAGTCGCATACCTAGAACTCACATTACGTCTAGGGCGAGCCATATCACTGATCAACATAGGATAAGAACAGATGTAAGAAAATATTTCTTCAATCTACTAACAAAAACTTATAGCATAGAACTCTTGGGGATCAAGACCTTTATTAATTTCATGATGTATCATGTTACTATAAACTTATGCTCTGATACCAAGTTTGTCACGTCCCAATTTGGGAAGGGTGACTGGCCATGGATCATGGGACTTGGTCCAGTGAATCAAGTAAGCCTAAATATACAATTAGCTAACTATATGCTAATTAATATTCAATTTCCAGGGATTTAACCAATTAAAGCCCATAATCATAAATTTGGGTCAAACCGCCCATAATATCTCAATAATAATCATTATTCCATCAATTTAATATCATTATTCTTTATTCAATGCGAAAGAAAAAAAGAAATGCATGTCCTAGAGGTCTTTACTCGTGGATCCCACGCAGCAATCCATCATCTAGGTTCTCCCCTGATCACCTGAAAGTTTATATAATAACGTCAGCTAAAGCGGGTGAATGAAAACATGCATAATACAATACAGTTCTAAAATAGGGGATTCAAATAGTTTTGTATACTAACATAATCATGGCATGATATACACAGTAATATCAAAATGGTGCCAACACAACCCATCATTTCTTTCCTGTTCAAAATATTCACTTTTTTCTCGTCATCTCGATATCTAGACGTGTCACCAACATTTATCAAAATAGTTATATTTTTTCACGTGATATCGATATCTAGACGAGTCATCAATATTTATCAAAATAGTTATATTTTTTCACGTGATCTCGATATCTACACCAGTCACCAACATAAATTTCACACTAGATATCAGAGGTGTCTACAACAAAATTCTAGCATATAAAGATATGACAACAGTAAAATCTACGCATATAAAGATATGCCAACAAAATATAACAATGTCAATAATAATGGACTAGCGATATGATCATCAATATATGTGCAACAAAAACCATCAAAAATAATCATAGGAACAACTTGGGTGCAAGTGCCAGAAACCATAAACTCGGGCAGCCTTGAGCCATTGGATCTAATCATCGAACATAGAGTCACCACAGGATGGCATCTGGGTCTTTTTCCTAAGATGATCCAGTATTAGGTCACTGGACTCCCCCAGAATATCTCTTTAACCGTTGAGCAACTAGGGTTACTGAAGTCTCCAGGTCGGGTCTATTCCCTAGTTGGCAAGAGTCACCTCCATAGAGGACCTATCCCCTCGACTTTCCACATGGTCCCAATAGAGAAGTCACATGATCGCTCCATAATAGATGTGAAAAACATTTTATCTCTTTAAAACATTTTTACCATGGTTGTAATAAGAGAATATCACAATAGTATATCCAAACCATTTCAAACATATACATTTTTCCTGTCAAACTGGTTTTGGGGAATACGAAAGTTTTTATTGAAAGATAGATAGCATGTAAAAACACTCACCTGATATCCAATGCAATGATAATATGAACTAGCAAGGTAAAAATCCACATCACCCCCTATGCAATAGTCATAATTAATAAATAAAGCTAATGAACTAATTATAGCTACCCAACAGATCATTAACCCATTTATTAGTTCAAATGTTTGTTTCTCATATTAAATTAATCATTAATTAATTCAGTTTATCCTTAAACTCATGCCCAAACAGAGCCTACGCATTAGGATTTATTTCAGAATATTTACTAAGATTTTTCAACACTGTGAGTCGACTCAAAGGGTCTCTGAGTCGACCCAACAGTGTGCAGGCGCCCATGAGTCGACACAGCAAGGCTGTGTGTCCAGTCAAATGAGAAAGGTCTCGGTATATCACTAGCAGGTTACTGTGAGTCGACTCACAGGTGTTGTGAGTTGACCAAACATGGTCTCAGGCATCTATGAGTCGACGCAGCAAGGCTGTGTGTCGACTCAAAGTAAGAAGGTCTCGGTACATGCTGAACAGGCCACTGTGAGTCGACCCAAATCCCTCAGGTGGCCATTATTCGACACCATAGAGGTTGTGGATCGACCCAAGGTCATTTTCCACGATCTAGGTGCCTGTGGGTTGACTCACGAGGTCTGTGACTTGACCCAAGCCTTCACAAATCACAAAGGGGTCGAGGCAGGGAAGGCAGGAGTTGACCCAGGGCATACAAAGGCACTGTGAGTCGACCCATAAAAGGTTGAGTCAACTCACAAGGTATAACTAGGCACTGGGAGTCAACTCAAAATGCTGGTGAGCCAACTCCAAGGGTGTTTGGCCACGACATAGGCACTGAGTCGACCCAGAGGGGTTGTGAGTCAACCAAAGGTCATAGGAAAAACTATGAGCTGACCCAAGAGGAAGTGAGTCAACCTAAAGGCTAAGGTAGAGGTGCATGGGCTACGGCATAGTCATTGAGTCGACCCAAAAAGTGGTTAGGCAACCCAAAGGCAAAGAGTCAACGTAACAGTCGACCTATGGCATGTGTGAGTCGACCCACACTCCAAGTGAGTCGACCCAAAGGCCACTATTTCCAATTTTATGGGCCGTGAGTTGACTCAACCTATTGGTGAGTTGACCCGAAGCTTTGAGGCAGCCATCAATGGTGCTGAAGCTTGGGTTTTTCTGGTTTTTCTCATTCTTTTCTTCTCTTCAATCATTACCTATGATATTTTATCATATTTTCTGAAAGGTTTGAACATATTTTCATGGTTGATTATGATATTATCATACATAGGTTATGTTTATACATATTATTGTTATATATATACACGTATTACTATTATACGTATACATTAATATATATATATATATATATCGAACCTTACTTCTCTATATTTGTTACATTCAATTTGTAATCATAGCATATTTATATACATTGCATTATTGGTAGATTATACCTTAACAAAGGATTAAATTAATACATAATGTGATATATATATATATATATATACATACATATATGTATATCTGTATATATGACTAACCAGAGATCACTGTAAGGTGACAATGATGGAGATGATGGCGTTGCTCGATAGTGGTGGTTGCTAGAGATAGCAGTGATTGTGCTCTGCAGTGATGGTGGTGCACGGTGGTGGCAGCGTTGCAGCAGTGGTGTTGCTGGGCAGAGGGAAGCTGAGAGTAGAGAGAGAGGGATTTGCAGAGAGAGAGAGACTGAGAGGGATGAGGGCTTTGTGAGGGAAAGACTCCCTTTTTAAATGGGATGACTAGAAGAAAACCAAGGATTTGATTGCCATCAAGTCCCCTAAATCCCTCCACCGAAAGTTATCTTCCTATTTTAAATTAGTCCACCAGATATAAAATAGCAATTAGCATCTTTCCTTATTATTTTATTTCTAATTCTTTTTCTCATCTTTCCCTTTAATTAATCATTAACATAATTAATTTATCTTATTAAAATATTTTCAAAATCTTTATTAGCTTAAATAAATTACTTTTTAATTAGTTAGTTTATTTTAATTTCTTAATTTATTATTTTTATTAATAATTAGGTTTTTAAAAAAAAATTAAAATTTTACCTGATTTTACATTCTTTCCCCCTTAAAACAATTTCGTCTGTGAAATTAAAATACACTAATCTTGAGGATACAATTGTGGATTAATGTTTGCAAATATCGGAGTGGCTGAAAATACACCACGCTTTTGCGGCGCACTCTGATCACTAGCTTATGGACTATCTCTCTTATGTGAATTTTCACTTTTCCAACATTAATAATATTTTTCTTCCGTAATAAGAAAAATATCAATGCCTTTTTCTTTTCACTTGAATATGTAATTAACTGAATTTATTTAAGAATCTCATGATTCGACCTGATAATTGATTAGCTAGCTAGAATATTATTCCTCAACTCCGATACGTGTGAAGGGTAGAAGTAATTCCCTTTACATCTTCCTAAAAGAAGAACTTAGGTGATACAAAAGAATGCGTAGAACTACAATCTATAAGAATTCTAGCAGGAACAAACGATATGGTAATAGTGCCTTACACCACAGATGGTGAAGTTTCAGCTTCCTTGCAAGTAAGAGAAAAAACACGCCCTTGAGTAAGCTGTTTATGTTCTTCTTGATGATTATACTGGCCTGGAGCTGGCCCACCGTTATGAGCAGGCGGTTTTTTATTTTGGAAAGACTGTTGCACATGTTGTCCTCCTGTTCTCTTATTTCTGCAATCCGAAAGTATGTGACCAATATTTCTACAATTGAAGCATGTCTTTGGTGTACCATCACAATAGTATCCGCGGGAATGGGATCATCCGCAATGTTTGGATAGGTTTTGGTTTGGTGGTCTTGTATCTCCACCAGACTGAGTCAATTTCTGATTTTGAGTATAAGTGTAATGACCTAGATTTTCATAAAACCAAACCTATGCGTAATTTTACTCTAATTGAATTAGTAAGTGTTCAAATTCTAGAATTTGAATCACATAAGCCCTAATAGTGTTAATCAATGGTTCAACACTTAAAATAATCAAACAATTACCTACTTGAGCTTGGAACTTAATTAAATTAAGTTAAGTTTGAAACTCTAACTTCGGTCACCTAAATCACAACCAAGACTTGAGACTTTGGATTAAGTTCCAACATGGAAATTCAAGCCCATAGACTCATTAATTAAGTTAATGAATTAGATTTTAATTTTTAAGCCCAATTAAATAAATTTGAGCCCATTCCATAAACTAGTCTTAAAAATTATCTAAAGGTCCCATTTTTGTAATTAAAGACTAAAAAGGGCCCCAATTAATTATCTAATTATTAAATTAGTAAAATAAAACAATTAAATAAAAGACAAACAAGCCCCATTTTGGCAGCCCCCATGAGAATTAATAGGATGGGACAATTTTATGCATTTAAAATTAAAGAGAAAACAAAATGTCAAATCAAATCTTACAACTTTAAGGCCTTGTCCCCTAATAATCCCAAACAATGCCTTATGGCCTTAGGAAAATGCATTTTCATATCCAAACAAGGGACTTGGAATCTTAGAGCCCAATACTTAGTTGGGAATGAAAGGAATTGGAGGAACTAAGTGAAATTAGTAGCTAGGAAGAAACTAAATGAGGGCCTTTTGTGTCATTTCACACCAACTCATGTGCCCATAAATAGAGGCCTCTTCCCAACATTTTCTCCCCATTTTTATAACTCCATTCTCTCTCTAAAACCCCTCCCCCCTCTTGGAATTTTGGCATCCCCATTGGAGGGGAAGAAAGAAAGAAAAGAAAAGAAAAGAAAGAAGGGGAAGGACAAGAAGAAAGAAGAAGAAGGAAGAAGGAGAAAAGAAAAAGCCAAGTCCATCTTCTTAAACCAAGAACATCTAAGTAATAACATCCTAGAACCTTTCTTTTCTTTCCTAATATCTTCTCTTTTCCTCTAATCCTCTACAAGATAAAAATAATGAACCAAAGTTGGAAGAAGATGAACATAGGATCTTGAATCAAGTAGGTGACTTGAAAATCTTAGTTTATGGACTTCCTAAATGAATTTTAAATGAAGGAAAAATATTGTAGAAACTTAATGTGAACCTTCATATGCATATATGATGTTATTATAATGTGTTTTGGATATGCCTTATTTGGATAAAAGGAAAGAAGGTTGTTATTTTATTAAAAACTTCAAAACAGAAAAAGACAGATTAGTACTTAAGGACTTCCAACAATTTTGGTGTGAACAAAACATGGTCTAAATAAAAACCTGTTTTTATCATAGCTTCTTTATGATGTTGTGAACATGTATAAATTATGGTTAAGATTTAAAATGAGTTTTTCAACCCCTTTGACATTTTAGAAATTTCTGTGACGGTTAAGGCAGATTGTTAGTCAACTTTGAACCTTCATATCTCTCTTCACAAAAATCTCCTTAGGTTGACCCACATATATAGAGATAGATATAAGAGTCTAGAATCCTCTTCTTTTTACAAAAGTCGATTTCAGTTTGTATATTTTGATATACACTATTCTTTCCAAACAGGCCCCTAATTCGGCAGCCCCTGTTAAATTAAATTTTTGACCCTTTTCTGTTCACACCCAGACTTTGGTATCTTCATGAACAATGTAGATAACACCTTTGTTTAGTCCTCGGTATATATTCATAATTTTTCATCAACGTTTGGTAATTTTAAAGTATTTTAGAATCTTTGTTACATATTTAGTGTATGATTCTGTTTTGAAGAAACTAAGTGTTTTATGCTCTTCATGCCTCAAGCCTTGTTTGTTCTTGTTTAAAGCAGCAACCATGGGTTAAAATGTTTGTTTATGGCTAGAATATATATATATTTTAACCTCCTTTCATGTTATGACTTGTCTCATGCATAGACTTGGTCTTGGGTGGGATGTATTCTTCGTGTCTAGCTCGACTAGGGTGATTTTCATTGAACCTTGAGTCGGTTGGTTTCAAGATCACATGGATGTGACTTGGGTTTTGGTTTTGTGATGGAGTGGGTGGGGTGTCTTCCATGTTGTACCGGTTATATGTATCGTGTTTTGTTAATGCACCGTGTTGAACTAAGACTTTAGCACAGCAGTCAAGGACCTTGTCCTTGGACATTCATGAGCTAGTTGGGTATATCACTCGGCTACGACTCATGGTATGCCAAGGTGGGTCTTTGGGATAAGTTCTAGCCGGGGGGCTTATGAGTCAGTCGTAGCATGTAGCTCGCTGCGTTTCATAATCGGCATACGGGTAAACTGTGTCCGACTGTCTGTAGTCTAAACTGTCCAAGTTCCAGCTGCATGGTTTATGAGTTGCCAGTACCCAAGTGTCGGGTGGTGGTCCGGTGTTTTGTCGGGTCCTTTCAGCGTAAAGGAGTTCGGGTTGAGTTTTAGAGTTTTGTCATTTCTGCATATCATACTCTGTTATATTTGTGTATGTATTTAAGTGTAGAAATATTTAGTTTGGGAGATTCTTTCTGGGCTTTGCATTTCACAGCGTTTTGTGCTAGGATTTGAAGAGGAAATGGTGATCGAGGAGCAGGCCGAGGAGTAGGCAGAATCGTGACCCATATGTCTTGCGACAACCGAAGGCTTATGTTTTCTAATGGAAGACTTCGCAATTTGTTTTTCCTTTATATTACTATTAGAATGGGATGTAAACTTAAAACAGGTGATGTGACGTGCGAAGATATTAACTGTATTATCTACTAATAAATTTTAAATTATGTTAGCTGGTTGTTGTTAGAATAACCCTAAATACTATATGTATGTCTCATAACGAATCGAATTTTCGGGGCGTTATAATAAGTCTTCTTGGTAGGGTTATCCTCAAAATTATTCCCTGTTAGTTTTAAGTCTCTATACCTTTGGGTTTCGAGTCTCAAATGAGAAGACTCTGAGTATCTCACAAATAGGATGTTGTGAGACGACTCAAAGAGGTCGTAAGTTGATCCAAGCCTTAATAGGAGGCCATGTGTTGACCCAAAGGCAACAGGTCATGGCATAGGCACAAAAGAGACCAGTGAGTCGACCCAAATGAGTGATGAGTCAACCCAAATAGCGTGGGTCGATCTAATAATCGACCAAAAAGCATACGTGAGTCGACTCAAATAGGTCATAAGTCGACCCAAGCCCACATCAGTGACCATGAATCGACCATGAGTGCTCATGAGTAGACCCCGGGTCTCAGGTCAAGGAGAAACCAAGACCTCATCTACGTGAGTCAACCAACTTCCACGTGAGTCGACCCTAGAGGCGAAGGATCCCAGTTCAAAGGGGTGTGAGTCAACCCAACCACAAGGTGAGTCGACCCAAAGCTTCAAACCAGTGCATTCATGGCTTTAAATCTTAGAATTTTTTAGGATTTCTCTTTCTTTTCTTTCTTTCTTTTTCGTTGATTATCAATCATACATTATTTTCTCATAAAACCGAATAATATATATATACATACATAACCGTTTATATGGTATATTTTATATAGGGATTTCTGCTATATAATATCTATATATACAGTGGTCATATATATAGTAATATATATATATGTATCACGATCTCTTTTATCTATTTGTGATTGTGATTTATTCATGTATCTACATAGCTTTGGATCATTAAAGGTTGAGACTTTAACTGATTGATTAACTAGATATGTATATATATATATATATATATATATAACCATGGTGATATATATATATATATATATATGTGTGTGTGTGTAAATATATTTTGTTCATTATAGGAAAGAGATACGAGCGAGAGACTCACCAAAGGATAGAGGAAGAAGATGACCGACAATAATTCCAACGGGGATGGTGTCGACGTTGGTGACAAGGAGAGTCATTGGTGGTTGTCGCTATGGTGGGGGGTTGTGCTGATGCTTGCGGCGCTAATGCTGGTGCTGAGAGATGGTAGACGGGGGTGAGGGATGGCATAAGGGGAGAAAGGAATCGCAGAGAGGAAGAGATGCGATTTCTGAGGAAAGAATATCACTTTTATAAAAAGTTTACAGCATATTTTAAGAGATAGAATCCCACAAATCCCTCTCTAGGATTATCTTTCTATTATTTAAACTTATCCTGCAAAATCTTTAGTTATTTAAAATCCAAAATTTATTTCCTTCACTTTTTAAGTTTATTGCTAACATTATTATTTTACAAGGTTTCAGAATATTCATTTATTTAATTAAGTAATTAATTAGTTAGTTATTTTTTATTAAATAATTTATTATGTAAATTATCGGGTTTTACGTGTATGGTGTTTTTGTGGAGCTGATTGTTGACATGCATGACCCTGTGAGTAAAGATCATTGAAGGAAAGAGCTCTACCACCATCACCATCATATCTTCCATTTTCTTTGAGGTAGGAATCATATTCTCAAACTCAAGAGTTTCTCATCTCTACAAAATACCTCTCATTGTGAAAGAATAAAATCCCCTTTCCTAGTCCTTTCTTGTTCTTAGTACATGCATGCAAGTGGATTTTTCTTATTCCATCCTTGTGTATGTTAATTAGAGAAGTTTGGAATTAATCATTTAATATTTATAGAAATCATATTTTTCTTAGAAGACTTGGAGCCATGCATGCATGAACAATGGAGAAGGGAGAGAATGGAAGTGGTAGATCCTTAAAAAAATGGACAAAATAGTGGTTTTCTCTCAAAACAGAGCCTTATCATAGGAGATCAAAATATAGCATTAGTGTTTTCGAGCATGTTAGTCGACCCATATCAGACTGTGAGTCGACCCAAAAGGCAATACACTCGGTAATTCTCTCAGGCACAACTTTAAGTCAACCCAAGATGGTCCATGAGTCGACTCAAACAATGTAGCCCTCGGTATCTTTCTCAGATAAGACCATGAGTCGACCCAAACCATGTAACTCTCGGTATCTTTCCCAGAAGAGACCATGAGTCTACCCAAGATGGTATATGAGTAGACTCAAACGGTGCTGCTCTCGGTATATCTCTCAGACATGGACCATGAGTCAACCCAAATTCATCGTGAGTCGACCCAAGTCCTTACCCAAGACATTTGAGTCAACCCAAGCCGAGTATGAGTCGACCCAAAAGTGTAAAATTGGCATCTTTCCAGCTGTGTCTCTGAGCCTTTATGGTCACATTTGGCATTCTATTTTTTCATGAGAAACTTAGCTAACATCCATATATAGCCTCTGTATCCTTTCCAGAGTTTATTATGAATGTTTAAATTTTTAAAATGAATTTACCAAGCATGAAAGAATCTGAAATCATTAAGAAACAAAGGAAAATGATGTTCCAAGAGAAACTAAGAATACTTTAAGGCCATGGGATCAAGAAGTAAGATTTTAGAATTCATATGAGGTATAAGCTGATATTCATTCTTGGGTTATTATGAAATCTAGGTTCTGGAGGGGTAGCCGTGGACGAAGGAGCTACACCTCGAGATATAGGAGGTCAACCCTGAAGCGCTCAAGTCAAGGTGAGAGTGGCTAGTTTTATTAAAATAAAATATGATAAATGTTGTTATCTTGAAATATTTTTGATAACATGTTTGATCATATAAAGTAAAAGTAGGTTCTTATTCATGATTATTATGAATTATAGGTCTTGGAGGGGTGATTGAGGACGAAGGGCTGGTGCCTCGGGCTAGTGGTGGTCAATCTTAAAGCAATTAAACAAAGGTAAGAGCAGCTAGTTCTTGTTAAAATAAAATGTGATAAATATTACATATTTTGATAACTTATTTTGTTATGATCTCATGACTGTGGTTCTTAAAGAATATTGGCTACGTAAATGTTGTTGATTTTGGATGTACTCAAATGTGAATCTATTTTATAGAACATGGATGAGATCAAATGGCTTTTATTGCATGATGTTTTGCTTGAATGTTCTAAGTTATGTAGCGGGTAACCGTCCCGAGTTATCCCTTGTGTGGGCATTTAGCAGCCATAGTGGTATTGCCCATAATGGGTGGAGGCAGCTTGTCCGCGGGCTTTGCCCTATTATGGGTGACCATTTATGGCTAGAGATGCACCTACCACTGGTTACATAACGAGTGGCCATCATACTTGGCACTCTAATAATATGTGTGTTTAATGAGGTTACGGTACCGTCGGAACTCCTCGTCGTGAGGTTAAACAACTACTTGGCCACTATGAGCGTGAGTTGGGTGTGTTGAGTTATAAATGTTTATGGAATATAACTCATGGATGTGGTGATTATACAGCTTTTGCGAAATGTACTTCAAAGTATGATGTTGTGAAGCATGAAAAAGTGTTTTATCAGTGTGTATGTGTGTGTAGATGTTTTATCTCAACTTCTTTATGAAGAGTTAATATTTGTTATCTTATTTTATTTTAATACTAAGTCCACTCTCCTGTAACCTTTTTAGTTACAGATTTTTGTTCGGGTTAGATGTGGTCCACATATGCCAAGAGGTGAATGAGCTGTAAACTTCTTGAATAAATTTCTTCTGGGATGTAATGTTTAAACTGTAACGCCCCGAAATTTCCGGTTCGTTAAGAGACATAATAATAGTATTTAGGGTTATACTAAGAAAAACATCCCATACTTCATTAATATTTAACATATAATAATATTAAGCATTCCTGCAGTTCACATTGTACTCTCTGTTTTAAGTATTACAAGCCAACAAAAATAAAATTGAAACTTAATAAAAATTACAATCGGCGCTAAGCCACGGCTCGACGCAGTCTTCTTCCTGCTCCTCTGGTACGGATCCTCCCTCATAACCTGGCATGAAACGCCA
>JAUTBS010279598.1:0-10574 GCA_032361285.1 Aequorea victoria
GGAATGAGTGGTCCATTTACAGTGACCCTCCATGCAGCCATATCTTGTGATTGTATAAAGTAGGTCATTCTAATTTTACAGTATGTATAGTTTGACCGATTAAACAATGGTGGTATGTGGGCAGATTGACCCTCGGACATGGTGTTGTATTAGTTTTTCATAGATCCTTAAAAACGGTTAAGTTTTTTTTAGAAAAATAAGCACAAGACTCTGATACCAATTGTTGTCCCGAAATCAACCTAAAGGGGGTGAATGGGTTATTTGGAAAACTTAAAAACGTTTTTCAAAAACTCTTTGAAGTGCGGAAAATAAACAACAGCAGTAATAAATAAAGTTGAAAGAAAAGAGTTTTAGGGAAGAGATGATACAACCAGATTTATAGTTGTTCGGTCCTTCTGACCTACGTCCACTCCCTAAGAACCTTGGGAGTTCTAATCCATTAAGTCGGATTCTTTAATTGGGCGAATCAAAGTCTCAGTACAATCGGATTCTTCGGGTGAATCAAAACCTCCTTCTTTTAGGCAAAGAATAGCCGAAATTCAATAGTTGATGTTTGTAGAGGATTTTTCCTTGTATGAGATGATTACACATTCAATGACTCTCTTACAATAATGAATCACTTTCTCTCAAAAAGAATATACAATAAATGATGAGAGAATTTATGACAGAGAGTTAAAGAGACAGAGATATAGCAGTAAATGAACATCAGAATTTAAGAGCTCTGGCTTTTGCAATGTAACAGTGAATAATGAATGTCTCTAGTTCTTGAATATTCAAACTTCAATCCTTATATGGGTGTTGATAGGAAAGAGCCATTGGAGGCATTTATGGCGCATTAATTGTTGAGAAAAGAGCCGTTGGACGCTTCAGCATTTCAAAATTGTCGCGCCAGTGTCGACACTAAGGTCTGGGTGTCGACACTTTTGAGATTGGATCTGAGTTGTGTCGACACTTTTCTTCGGAGGTGTCGACTCAACGTCTTCTGAGTGCTGTAGCGTCGACTCAAATCCTAAGGTGTCGACTCAACCGTTGGTTTTTAACAAATCAAAATGTTGGTGCTCACTGGAATGCTTCAGGTGTAAGCTCAACCATCATTGGTGTCGACTCAACAGACTATTGCTTGGAAGGTGTCGACTCAACCATCTTGGGTGTCGACTCAACCTTTGGTTTTTAAGATTTCAAAATGTTGGTACTCACGAGAAAGACTCAGGTGTCGACTCGATCATTATAGGTGTCGACTCAACAGTGTATAGGAGCTTTGTGTCGACTCATCTTAAAAAAATGTCAATTCAAATACTTTGTTGGAGCTAATAGCCTTTGAAATTCTTCTTTGTGTCGAATCTATCTTCACTGATGTCGACTTATATGCTTCATTACACTTGAAAAACCATCTTTGTGTCGACTCATGTGCTATTGGTGTCGACTCAAATGTTTTTATAATAGGGTTTTTCAAAGTTCTGGGTCTTCTTAAAAACTGTTATGAGGGCTCACAAGTGTGATAAACTGGAGCATCATGCTACTTGTTTTTAGTACCTTTAAATCCTGAAAAACACTTTCTTATACACACACAAATATTAGTAAATGTCAAATCAATATGTTGTTATACGTCAAAATTGAAGTTAGGACTTCATTGAATAACCCTTGGGCTAACATTATGGTTCAAATAAAAGTCTTTTTTGATTGAAGAACGCAGCTTAAACATGAGAATCTACAACTTGAGGGTACAATCGACTCTGTGACAAGGGACTAAGCCATCTTTGGTTCGAGATCAGAAAGATATCGTCATTCATATGAGACTAAGGGCATACCTGCTTTTAGTTTATGATCAACATCGATCATGAATAGTCTCATGACTAGGGGCATTAACCATGTTGCTGGAGGCATGTTTGGAGGGACACATTTGAGTCTCTCTTCTTTGTGAGACTATGACATACATTGTCTGAAAAACGATCGAAACTAGGGACATGAACCCAAATGCAAACTCAAGTAACCTATCAGGAGTTGCTCAGCAAGGGGAACATGTTTTTTCGAAGTAAGGTGCATGACAATATGTGAGATTTTAAGGGTACCAGACTCCCAATCACTCAATAAAGAGCTTTGTGCTTCTTCGACAGTCAAATAGCAATGAATAAATTTCATTAGGCATGTATGTGGCAATTTTGATCATGAGAGAAGAAATTCTCAATAATTAAATTTATCATAATAGCTCTCAGCAATAGTGGAAGAAGACTCTCTTTAGTCCTCATCTTTCGCATAAACCTACCAAAATCATTCACCATCCAGTGAAGGCATGACAAAATAGGCTAGGTATAAAGAGTTTTTGTCTTTTGTGTCTTTTTGTAGTCATTTTGCGTAGTCAAAGTCGGTCAACCGTTTTCAAAAAAAAAATTAATAGATCCTTGAATATGTGTTCAACTTTATGGGCATAGTGTCATGTTGAGATTTCTAAGAACATCTGTAATCAGAATAAAGAATTGATTTAAGCATTATCACCATCAGAGTTACTAAGTGGACAAATCAAAAAAGGCCAATCCAAGAAAACATTGGCTCAATTCGTGCACAGTATGACAAGGCGCAAATCATTTGTTGCATGATGCGGCATATCTTCTCATGAATAATGTTTTCTGTGTGGACATTGCCAACCCTCGGGATAGATATTCCCACCCCTAGGCATGGAAGTTGTCATCACAGAATAAAAGTGCCTACCTCTCGGCATGGTAATTGCCACTTCAGGATAGAAATTTCCATCTCTCGGCATGAAAGTTTCCACCTCCTCTCGGCATGGATATTACCAACCTCCGGGATAGAAATTGTCACTTTTCAGTATTCCCATCCCTCGGCATGAAAGTTGCCACCGCGAGGCATGAAAGTTGTTATCTTCTCTTGGAATAGAAACTGCCAACCCCCAGGATAGAAAATCCCACCCCTCGACATGGCAATTTTCACCTTTTTTGGCGTGAAAATTGTTGATCATCGGAATAGAAGTTCTCATCACTCAAAATGTTTTAAACATGGCTGGCAAGACACTGCCTTACCAAAATGACCTAAATTGTACATACAAGCATTATGGATGACACTCCATTTCACCTGTGTGCTAATCACTAAGGTATGGACTCAAGTTAGCATACCCTCACATCTTCTTAATGAGCTTGAATAACAGTATAACTACTAACACGTTTGAATGGTGGTAGAACCACTAGCTTGTCACCAAGGCTCTAAATGATAGTAGAATGTTACGTGTCGGAATAGTGGTAGAACCACTAGCTAATCTTTAAGGACTTGAATTGAAGTAGAACTGTTAGCGCGTCTGAATGGTGGTAGAGCCACTAGTCTCTACTTGCAGGTCCTGAATGGCAGTAGAACTGCTACGTGTTTTAGTGGCAGAACCACTGACTTTTTCTCTTCTTTTGGGTTACTATGTCCACTTGTACAAGAGTTGCCCCATTCTTTGCTCAAACCTTGACCTTTTGCACCCCAAATCAAGTCTGAGTAATTTTCAAAATGTTCGTCAAAATAAATTGGAGTTCTGACCAGTTCGATTTGAGACTCATTCGACCAATTCCTATCCTGAATCATCATTTTCAAATTCAAACCCCATTTTAGGCTAAGATCAGAATCCATCAAATGGTTCTCTATGACCTTAAACTCAAATGGTCCTCTGAGACCTTAAACTCAAATGGTCCTCCAAGAAGTTAAACACAAACGGTCCTCATGACCTTAAACTCAAACGGTCTCCCGTGACCTTAAACTCAAACGGCCCCTCGTGACCTTAAACTCAAATGATCCCCCATGGCCTTAAACACAAACGGTCCCCCGTGACCTTAAATACAAATGGTCCCCATGACCTTAAACTCAAATGGTCCCCCGTGACCTTAAACTCAAATGGTCCCCATGATTTTAAACTCAAATTGTCCCTGTGACCATAAACTCAAATGGTGCCCCATGATCTTAAACTCAAATGGTCCCTTGGACTTTAAATTCAAATGGTCCTTTGGACCTTAAATTTAAACTCAAATGATTTCACGAACCTTAAATTCAAATGGTCCCTTGGACCTTAAGTTCAAGTCATCTCTTGGACCTTAAATTTAAACTCAAATAATCCCCGTAACCTTAAAGTCAAATGGTCTCCCATGACCATAAACTCAAATACTCCCTCGTGATCTTAAACTCAAATGGTCTCTCATGACCTTAAATTCATATGGTTCCTGTGACCTTAAACTCAAATGATCCTCTGGACCTTAAATTCAAATGGTCCCCCCATGCCTCAAATTCAAATGGTCCCCTAGACTTTAAACTCAAATGGTTTCCTAGACCTTAAATTCAAATGGTACCCTGGAACTTAAATTCAAATGGTCCCTTAGACCCTAAATTCAAACTCAAATGGTCCCATGGACCTTAAATTAAAATGGTCACTTGGACCTTAAATTGAAACTCAAATGATCCCACAGGTCTTAAATTGAAAAGGTTCCTTGAATCTTAAATTCAAACTCAAATAGTCCCCTGGACCTTAAATTCAAACTCAAACAGTCTCTTAGACCTTAAATTGAAATGGTCTCATATACCGTAAATTCAAATGGTCTCCTGGACCTTAAATGCAAATGGTTCCTTGGAATTTAAATTCAATATGAAATGGTCCCTTAGACATTAAATTCAAATGGTCTCATGGACCTGGACACTAAATTCAAACTCAAATGGTGCCCGAGACCTTAAATTCGAATGGTCCATTGGACCTTAAATTTAAATGGTCCATTGGACCCTAAATTCAAACTCAAAATGTCCCTTGAAGCTTAAATTCAAATGGTTCCTTGTACCTTAAATTCAAATGATTTATTGAATCTTAAATTCAAATTCAAATAGTTCACTGGATCTTAAATTCAAACTCAAATGATTTTCTAGACCTTAAATTCAAACGACCCCCTGGACCTTAAATACAAATGGCCTCATAGACCTTAAATTCAAATGGTCCCCTGGACCTTAAATTCAAATAGTCTCTTGGACCTTAAATTCAAATGGTTTCCTGGACCTTAAACTTAAATGATCCTCCAAACTTTAAACGATTACCTCAAATGGTTCCCCGTGACCTTAAACTCAATTCGGTCCCTCGTGACCTTTAAACTCGTGTTTCCTTGCTTTGTTCCACCATGTTTGTACTATCCCATGAACTATACTGGCATGATCCCTTACAATGGGGTACGTAGGCAGCTCGGCGAAGTTAGAGTACGACCATTTTTATTATATTTTGCTTATTTTCGCTTAAGTATTAGTACCATGACAAAAAGACTTGTCTGTAGTCTTTGACATTCACTCCTCCTGACAAGTTACGGGACGAGATTTGTCAAAGAAGGGTATTTGTAGACACTCTATTTCTTTAGACCCTAATACTTACGCCCATCAGTATGATCCGAGCCCGATGATAAAAGTCATAGACACACACGTCGAATGTCAAGTCAGGAGAGTCGACATCCCGTCATCCAGAGAACCGAGATCCTCCCACCTCTTCAAAAATCCTTTTTTAAAGCCAAAATTTGATAACTTTGTTTTAATTTCAAAATACGTACCAAAGTCAAAAACGTTCTTCTAAAAACTCTTGATCTTGTTTTAATCCCAAAATATTTTCAAAGACTTTCAAGCCAAATTTTATTCCAAAAATTCCTCCAAACACACTCTTAAATCGAGATATTTTTTTAAATATTTTAAATCTAAAAATAATTTCAAGAAAATTCAAAAAGTTTTAAATTCAAAATTAGATCTAAAATAAAGAAGAATTCTTTTTTTAGACAAAATCTAAAATCTTCCTTTTAAAATCAAATTTTTTTTCCAAAAGAGTTTAAAACCTTTTTTTAATCAAAATAATTTAAAAAATTATGAAAATAAAAAGTTCTTTGGGTTTGGAACTCTTTTAAATAAAGAAAATGTCACGCCCCAATTTGAGAATGGTGACCGGCCATGGATTGTGGGCCTTAGCCCAACAAGTCAAGTAAGTCTTAACAAAATTAGTTAACTATAAACTAATTAATTATTCAATTTTATGAATTTAAATACTAAAAATTCTTTCTTTTATTAACTTGGGTCAAACAGCCCAAACATCCACCAAAAAGATGTCCAAACATGCATAAATGGGTCAAAAGCCCAAAAAGATTCATATGATCTCCCAATGACATAATAAAATGAATAACAATGCGGAAGCAAAATATAATATAATAATAAGATGTCCTAGAGGTCGTGAATATGGATCCCTCACAGTAGTCCATCAGCTAGATCTCATCTCATAAGCTACCTAAAAAAGTTATGGAGCTACGTCAGTATAAACTGGTGAATAGATTCATGCATAGTACATACAGTTCTAAAACAGGAGATAAAATAGAGTGTATAATAATATAACATGGCATGATAAATACAGCATAATAAAGGATGGGTAATTACAACCCTTCAGTTCATCTCTTCTCAATTCATTTCATTTTCTTTTGAAAGTATATTTCCCTTTTTCATTTTCTTGAAAACTCATATGTTTTCCTTTTTCAAAATGGACGTCAAGTGTCCTCATATCATATAATAACAATATCATGATAATATGGTAGAGGCGACATGCTCATACACGAGTAGAAATAATCAATCTATGCAACAGTATCATGCTGTGCATATAAGAAGTGACAATGCCCATTTTACTCGGGGTCTCTTGACCCTTGGATCCAATATCGACATTAAAGTCACCATAGGTTGGTGCCCGGAATTATTCTCTACACGATTTCAGTTAAGGTCATCGGACGCACCCGAACTGTTCCTCTACACGATTTCAGTTAAGGTCATCGGACGCACCCGAACTGTTCCTTAACCGTTGAGTCAACTAAGGTCAACGCGGATTCAAATCGGTTCTTTTTCTTAGCCTGCCAAAGTCACCCCCGAAGAGGAACTATCCCTTGGACTTTTTCACATCCCAAGAATCTGATCTCATGATCGCACCATATATATAATAAAGAGTATCTCTGTTTCATTATCTTTAATTCAAATATGCCATGGTTTTCACAGTAAAGTATATCATACATTTGTTTAAAGATATTTAAAATATAAATATTTTCTCTTTAAATATTTATATACAGAGTTTGCATATAAAGCGTAAGTAAAAGCATTTATATTAGATTTTGCATAATTAGTGTAATGAAAAATATTTAAAATAGTTTTGTGGGTACTGAGATTTATTTTGAAAGATAAATAGTATGAAAACTACTCACCTCAAGTCCAAGCTAACTTTTAAGAAATGATAATGCAAGATAACCTCAACCTGATATACAATGCAAGAGTACAAAATATTAAACAAAATTAAAGAATAACATAGGGCTACCAAACGGTCCCTTAACCCATTTTATATTTCCCATTTGTATTTTTGGTGTTAAACTAATTCAATTTAATTTATTTTATCCTTTAAACTGATGCCCAAACAAGGCCTAAGCATTAGAATTAATTTTTAAAATTTTTATTCAAATTGTTCCGACCATGAGTCGACACAATTGGCCCTTGTGTCGACCCAAACAGGTCCAAAGGGAAGGATGGGTCGACACCACATGGTTGTGTGTTGACTCAAGGTGGTAGGTGGTCACAGCATAGGCTATGAGTTGACACACAGAGGCTGTGAGTCGACCAAAATCCCTCAGGTTGGTCATGAGTCGACACACAAATGCTGTGGGTCGACCCAATGTGGTATGTCAAAGCATAACAAGGGCTGTGGGTCGACTCATGGGGTCTGTGAGTCGACCCAAGGGGTCTCAAGTGTCAAGGGTTCGATGCCAAGATGCTGGTGTCGACCCTTAGGCACAAAAGTATTCTTTGAGTCGACACACAGAGGCAATGGGTTGACCCAATCACAGTGTGAGTCGACCCAAGGGGTCCAGAGGCCTCGGCATGTCACATATGTCGACTCATAGAGCTCATGAGTCGACACAAGACAGGGCTGCCGCCATGAGTCAACTCATGAGGGCCATGAGTCGACACCCAAGCACGTGGTCTTCCACCCACGTCGCTTGGGTCGACTCAGCCAAGGCATGATCGACCCAACTGCCCACAGCAGTCATGGAAGGGTGTTCAAGCTTAGGTTTTTCTGTGTTTTCTTCTCGGTTTTATTACTTTAATCAATATTAATGATATTTTATCATATTTTAGGATGATTTGAACATATCTTATTAGTGGATTATATCATAATCTTGTATGATTAACTTTTTGATTATTTCAATATAAAAGTCTGTTGTATATAATATATATATATATATATATATATACACTATTATATATATTTATGTAACCCGATTCTACATGTGGTGATCTATTGTCCTAATGATATGATATGATAAAATTCTTATTTATCCGCATGCTTGGTGATCTAATTCATTACCTAAACATTTATTATATGATATAATGATATAATATATATATATATATATATAAAAATATATATATAGATTTACAGAACATAACCGAAGAACAGGGAAAAGACTCACCCGAATCACCGAATGGTGATGAAGATTCAACGAGGATGGTGGTGGTGGTCAACGCCAACATCTAGTGGCTGTGCAGGAATGGTTCTTGGTCGTGGCAGTGGTGGATTCGGTGATGACAGTGGTGGTTGTGGTGCGGTGCAGAGAGAGAGAGAGAGAGAACATAGAAAAGGAACGAGAGAGTCTGTGGGTGTGAGGGATAAACTGGGGAAGGAATCCATTTAACATGGAAGACCCAGCCACAAAATCAGGGATCCATTCCCTGAAATCTCTCATTCCATATCAGATTATTCTAATTTATTTCCTCTTTTCTTTAATTAATTCAATTACTTAATAACAAGATAATTAAACTTCATGTTTTAATTAGCTTTTAATTAATTTAATATTTCAGAATTTATTTGATCACTTTTTTTAAACTTTGTATTTAATTTAATTATTTCATTTGTTAATTAATTAAATCATGGAATTAATAATTGTTTTAAAAAAAATTTAATTTTTACCTGGTTTTACATTCCCCCTCCCCCCTTAAAGGAATTTCGTCCTCGAAATTAAAACTAACCTTGAGGAAACAAAAATGGGTACCGTTCACGAGTCTCATCCTCGCGTTTCCACGTGGCTTCTTCCACCTTATGATTACACCAGAGAACTTTGACAAGTCGGATCAACTTGTTCCGTAGAACTTTCTGTTTTGTATCAAGAATCTGTACTGGTTGCTCATCATAGCTCAAATCTTTCCGAACCTAAAGCAACTCGTAATCTATCATATGCGACGGACTGTAAACATATCTCCTCAATATAGAGACATGGAACACATTATGCACACTGGTGAGGCTAGGTGACCAGGCCACACGATACGCCACCTCGCCCACACGGTCAAGAATCTCGAAAGGTCCAATATAACGGAAACTCAACTTTCCATTATTACCAAACGGATAATTGTTTTCCAAGGTGAAACCTTAAGGAATACTATGTCACCAACTAAAAACTTTAAATCTCTTCTTCGCACATCGGCATAGCTCTTTTGACGACTTTGAGCTGCTAACAACTTATTCCGAATCACCAATTTTTTTGGAGATGCATCTTTCACAAGATCAGGTCCAAGAAGTTGTCGCTCGCCAATATCGTACCAACACAACGGGGATCTACACTTTCGCCCATACAAGGCTTCATAAGGTGCAACCTCCAAACTGGAGTGATAACTATTGTTGTAGGAGAATTCTATCAATGGTAACTGATCATCCCAGTTACCCTTCCATTCCAACGTGCAAGCTCTCAACATATCTTCCAAAGTCTGAATGGTCCTCTCTGGATGATCGTCGGTTTGCGGATGATAAGCTGAGCTAAAATCCAATCGGGTACTCATAGCTGACTGTAGGGCACCCTAAAACTTCAAAACAAAACGTGGGTCACGATCCGAAACAATAGAAACATGTGAACCATGAAGTCGTAAAATTTCCCTTACATACGGCTGTGCTAGACGGTCCAAAGAATAAGTTATCTTAATAGCGAGAAAGTGAGCTGACTCGTGAGCCGGTCCACTATCACCGAAATTGCGTCATGACCGCTACGTGTAAGAGGTAAACCCAATACGAAGTCCATCGTGATATTCTCCCATTTCCACTCTGGTAATGATAATGGTTAAAGCTTCCCTGCTGGTCGTTGATGCTCAATCTTCACTTGTTGACAAGTCAAACACTATGCCACATAATTTGCTATATCCCGCTTCATACCATTCTACCAAAAGTGCTCATGAAGATCTCTATACATCTTCGTACCACCTGGATGAATGTTATACCCAAAACTATGAGCTTCGGTCAAAATTTCCTTTCTAAGCTCTTTGTTGGCAGGTATACACACTCGATCCTTGAACTTGAGAATTTCATCGTCGCTGATACTGAAATCCTTCGTCGATCCTTTGTGCAACTTGTCCACAATCTTCTTGCACTGAGCATCTTTCTGTTGAGCTACACGAATCCTTTCCAATAAAGTCGGTCTCACGGTCAACTAATAACACAAGGCAGTCTCTCTATGTTGTAGAACTTTCTCTTCTATCCTTCTCAGGTCTTCCAAAAGCTGGTGCTGAATTGT
>JAUTBS010279709.1:0-11043 GCA_032361285.1 Aequorea victoria
TTTCATAAAAGGTAAATTGGGTATGTGAAATCCATGATATATGTATTGTTGTTGCTTAAATTCCATGTTTGTATGCACATGTGTCGACTCACGGAAGAGTTGAGTCGACTCAGGACTCCATGGCCTCAGCATTGACGCTGATGGGTTGACCCACACACAGTTATGTCAACTCATAAGGCATTGGTGTCGACACACATATGATTTGTGTCGACTTAAGGAGACTCCTCGCGGTCGCTAGTTCCCTAAGACGCATATGTGTCGACTCGAAACCTTGATGTGTCGACCCAAACTAATGGGTATATAAATTTAAAAGTGTTCTGTATGACCCATTATTTTCAAAACAAATTCTCGCTCTTTCTCTCTTGCACTCTCTCTGGTTCTTACCCACAAAAAGTCAATGTCACAACCCTTCACCAAAACTCTCTGATCCTTCATCATAAAACCCCCACATTATCTTTGCCGACATCATCGCTCAAAAGCGTATTCTCTGTTGCAAAGAAAAAGCCCTAAAAACCTCAGTGAATCGCCTCTCTCAAGAACTCAGGAAATCATCAATGGACTCCGCAACTTCATCATCCGTCCCCAAACAAAGAAGAAAAGATCACCTGAAGGTTCAAGCAAGAAAACTAAAAGGGCAAGAGTCCCTTATCCTCTCTCATCTGTTGAGATCCAACAATACAAGATAACTTTTCCAAAACCTTCACATCTCGTCAAGTCCCAGATGGGAGGTGCATAGATTTTGACTTTTTCGATTCTACATGAAGGCACTTCAGGGACTGGTTTACTGAGCTTGAATGGTACAAGTTTGTAATTATCAAAGAGTCAATATATCCTTAATTTGTCAGGATAACTTATGCCCATATACATTTGACAGAGGGCTCTGAAGAGTTATCCATCTCTACATGGGTCAAAAGAAAAGACCTAGTGTTTGGAGACCAATTACAGAGGACTCTGAAGAGTTATCCATCTCTACATGGGTCAAAGAAAAAGACCTAGTATTTGGAGACCAATTAATCACCCAACTCCTAGAATCCCCTAGTGGAATCCATCTTCTAGATTGCTCTGATAAACGTCACAACCACTCAGACATTTCTCTTGAGGAATTCATCTTCCAAATCTCTGGTCAAACAGACCTTAGCCCAGGCAAAATCTTTGATACCAACCTTCTCTTACCTGAATATCGCATTCTCCACCATATGGTGAACCACATGTTTTTCCCCCAATGAGGAAAATCTAGGGATGTTACCTTTATTCATTTAATGGTAATATGGTGCACCGTAAACCAAGAACCTATAAACCTTGGCCATCTCATTCTCTCTAATATATAGAAAGTTGCCCAATCCACCAAGAACATCCTCCCTCGTGGCATGTTTTCACAAAAATCTTTAAGTATTATAAGATAAATCTTAAGGATTCTTTATCTATCCCTTTTCACCATACCCACATCTACAATAAGTCTATCCTAAAAAGAATGCGACTGGTTGAGATTGGGAGAAAATGGGTCAGGCCTGATGCCACTCTATCACCTTGTCCACCCCACGATCGACCACGACCACAAACACCCCAAATCAACACCTTTCCCCCTCATCATTCTGCTGATCTACCCTGCAGTGGAATTCAATCCCCACATATTCGGTAATGTCTAGCTGATGAGAACCCAAACCTTCTCCCTTCCACACAAACTCTTTTTCCAATTCCACATCCTTCTATTATTCTACCTCCTTCTTTTCCTTCCACCTCTGCTCCTATTTTCTAATCCTTCCCACCCTCTGCCTTAGAGGACATAAATGCCTAACTTGACCATCTTGTTGACATTAATAAAAAAAACTCAATGAAAGAATGAATCTCTTTGAGTTTTAAATCGAGTAATTTCAAGAACAACAAGGTCACATGGCCAGTGAGTAGCTTAGGCTCAATCAAATTCTGTCTAACCTCAATGAATGAATAGATGGTGTCTGCCTAACTTGCCTCACCTTAGGTTAAGATATGAAGAAGCAGATAAATGAGTTCTATGTCATCAGTACTATGCTTCTCAAGAGCATACGAACCAAGTACGACCATGGAGCCACTGGAAAGATGAATGAGGTCCTAAGGAAGATTCAAGACTTCATAGAATGGGCAGAAATAAGGTTGGAGGCTCCTAAAGAAAAAGCTGAAAAACCTTCTCGAGTAAGCCTCAACCAAGCAGTAGCTCCAGTCCAAGGAGTTTATATTGAGAAAATCTCGGCCTAAGACTTTAAGACTACGTCATCCAGGAAAAAGGCACAATCGTCGGGCAAAGGAAAGGAGAAGATGATTGAGTCAACCAAGAAGAATGACAAGACATACTTCTTTGAGTCTGCCCTCTTCACCCACTTGCAAGCAGAAGAAAATAAAGAAGCAGTCACCTACAAACGAAAACACAAAGACAAAAAAATATACGCTCAACGTGAAGCTAAATGGAAGAAGCATATGAATGACTTCTAGATAACTTTTCTATCTTTTCTTTTCTCTTCTTTTTTCTGTAAAAATTCTCTCCGGGCTGTACACAGAACATACATTTTGAATGAAATGATTTTTTTTGGATGTTTCCCTTCATGTATTGTTCTTATGAATAGCTAAATACTTAGTTATGCATATTGTCTTTGATTATTTGTATGCATATTTTTCATTTTCCTATGATTGTTATCCCTTTATCCATGATCTTTTTCAGATGACAATGAGGGAGAAGAAATGATGAAATAAGAGAAAAATAGAACAATATCACTATGGGATATAACTCTGAGTAGAAATACAGAAAAACAAAGAAGGGGAGAAGAAATAAAAATATGAACAACAACACACAAAACAGAACACATAATTGATTTTGATATCATCTGTCATATAAATGTTTAATTGGAATCATTTGTCAAAATAATCATTGGTATCATCTGTCAAAATAATTGTTTACTCTGTAATTGACATTATCTTGTAATAAATATTGGTATCAAGTTGTTCTATCATGAATATATTTTATTTATAATCAATTATTGGTAGCATGTTGTCATAGAATGATTATATCTAATCGGTATCAAATAAATATTTTATCATGTTTAATTTATATCTTGACAAAAATATTTTTAAAAACTCTTTGAAAAAGGAAGTATATCTTTAGGGAGAGCTTTTCAAAATAATTGATGAATCATATAAAAAAGTTTCTCTTACATTGGTGAATGTATTTAAATTGTTTGTCATCATCAAAAAATGAGAGATTGTTAGCCTCAAGATTTTATAATGAGTTAATTAATTTTCATAATACGAACAAAGCCTTAATAAAGATTAAATATTTTTATGAAACATATCTTTTTATAGATAAATAAAAAATGGTTCAAATGAATTTAAATGTCTATGAAATGTTAACACCCATGATTCGGGTTGACCATATATGTTAATGGGCTATTAAGATATTTCAGGAATCATTTAAAGCAGTTACCAAACAAGGCCTAAAGCTCAGAATCAATACAAATCATTTTGGAAGCTTTCAGTCTTTTTGGGTCGACACAAAGGTCTTTTGAGTTGACACAACAGAGACATTTCTTGGCACCTTGGCAAGCCAAACAAACATGAGTTGACACAAAGCTCATATGAGTCGACAAAAGACAGCCTAAGACGACACAAGCCTCCCATGAGTCGACACAAGTAAAGGCCTGTCAAAGAAACAGAGACATCAACATCTTGAGTCGACACACATTTTACATGAGTCGATACATATCTCCACATTAATCGACACAACACAAGCCTAAGATAGAAACAGAGGTTGAAGTAATTTGAATCGACACACATCCCCACATGAGTCGACACAAATGAAGCCTGAGATAGAAACAGAGGCTGAAATATTTTGAGTCGACACAATCAATACATAAGTCGACACACAGCCAGGAAATATGAAACTTGAGTCGACACCTCTTCACATGGGTCGACACAAAGTAAGCAGATTCCGTGATTTAAGGAACTTGGATTGACACAACTCATTGTGAGTCGACACAAGTGCACAATTTCAGTACGCAAATGCCGCAAAGACTTGTTTGACTTTCAGCGGGATTTAAGGATCAATTTTGAATTTAAAAGGATCAATTTTACTTATAGAAATGATCCCAAAAACATTTCAAATCAGATCACTAAGATCCGATGAACAAACCAAGGAATATCAGTTACGTGATTTCAGGGATCTGTTACAGTTGGACACAACGTTATTTCAGAATTGGTTTTTGAAATGCAACGGCTACATGAAGATCGAAATTCAAATTGAAGATCAAATTGAATCAAGTGGAATCAATTCAACAATCAATCAGCTTGATTCAAGGAAGATCAAATCATTGACAAGCAAACGACTATATTCTTACAAGTCTATTTAAGAAGTAGTTTATTCAACGAAGAACTCATAACTTGAAACAGAACAAGAGAACTTGAAAAAGGAGAACACAGAAATACATAATTCATCATTCTTATTCTCACACTCTCACTCTCAGTCTGATATGAAGACCATTAACGAAGCATCAATCACATTACATCATTTTATGAGAAGTTCAGTTCTGCCATCTACAGAGAAGTTAATTCTACAAAATCTCATTCTCTGTATTTTGCCTTATCATTTAAGAGCTTACTATTTATCTGCTCTTCTAAGGGAGTACATTTTGTTTGATGTTCTAACATCAAAATCACAATAACAACTGTGTAAAGTAGAGGTGAGTCATCTGCTACTGTTCTTTATGTGTGGTGTAACACATAAAGGGGAAGATCCCAAGTACTAGAAGCCTGCGAGCTTTGGAACGTAACTTGAATCATCTTCTGTAAAAGATCACAAGTGCAGTGAAAGTTTCGGAACGCAGCTATATGGATCTTGTAAAGGTTTGGAGTACACCCGTAAGTGCTTTGTCCTAGTAGAGAAATTCTCAAGAGGTGCTTGAGGAGTGGATATAGGCTGGGATAGCCGACCCACTATAAATTTTGGTGTCGCTCTCTAACTCTATCCTTAATCTATTTCTTGTATATGCATCTATAGGTTGCTGGTTTATTATTGTTTTAATTAGTGACTAAAACTCAAAGTAATTTTTTAAGACCCTATTCACCCCCTCTAGGGTCACCCTTTAGTTAACAGTGGTTAGCCAAGTGTTGGGCGAGTGTGAAGTGTGAGAAGAGCGAATGAAAGCATACAAAACTATCGCAGAGGAGCTCAAAGCTAAATTTGACAAGTACTGATCGAAAGAATCCCCACGGACGATAACCAGCGAGCTGATGACCTAGCTCTGTTGGGCTCAGCTCCAGAGGAAAGAAGACCCGAGGGGTATTAACAGAGTACCTGACCCAGCCAAGCATCACTTAGAATGAAGTACCGTTAACAGTCAGCGTGGCACAAATCTATATAATCTAGGGAGAGAGCATCATCAACTTTTTCGAAATGGTCAGCTACCTGCCAACCGAGCTGAGGCAAGAAAGCTAAGATATCGAGCAAGTAAGTACACACTTATCGATGACATTCTCTATAAGTGCGGCTTCTCAGTACCCTACCTTAGATGCATCCCAGAGGAGGAATCTGAGTATGTAATGAAAGAGGTACACGAAGGGATCTGCGGCAACCAATCGAGTGGTCAGGCCCTAGCAGGAAAAATCATAAGGGCTGGTTACTACTGGCCAACGGTACAAAAGGACGCAGAAGACTTGGTCAAAAAATGTGACAAGTGCCAAAGGTTTGCAACCACCCCCAGGAAGCCACCAGAGGAGCTCACGGTAGTCACTGCACCATAGTCGTTTTCCCAATGGGGAATCGATATAGTGGGCCTGTTCCCGACCGAGAGGGGCTAAGTGAAGTTTTTGATCATAGCAATCGACTACTTCATCAAATGGATGAAAGTAGAGCCAATGGAAAAGATTACCGAGCAGAAGATAATAGATTTTGTATGGAAGTCAATCGTGTGTCGATTCGGTATCCCGAGGAACATCATTACCAATTACCAATAATTGAAAGTAGTTTGACAACAAAAGGTTTAGAGAGTTCTACGATCGACTGGGTATCCAGAATAAATACTCCTCCCCTGCTCACTCCCAAGCTAATGGGCAGGTTGAGGTGACCAACATGACAATCTTGAAAATAATCAAGACCAAGCTAGAAACAACAACGGGTCTGTGGGCCGAGGAGCTCACAATAGTTCTTTGGGCATACAGAATGATAGTCCGAACCCCAATAGGAAAAATCCCATTCATGCTCGCTTATGGAAGCGAGGCGGTCATCCTAGTGGAAATCAGTCTAGTAAGCCATCAGACCACCAGCTTTGATAAACACAGGAATGATCGAGCCCTCCGAGAAAGCTTGGATCAGATAGATGAGGTCCGAGAAACCTCAGCCCTCAACATGGCTGCCTACCAATAGATAATTCATAGTGGGGGATTGGCTCCTTCAGAAGATCTCTCTTGCCACTAAGAACTCCCGAGAAGGAAAGCTGGGACCGAGCTAGGAGGGACCTTTCTGAGTAGAAGACCGAATAAGATCTAGGGTATACCAACTCAAGGATGTAATTGGTAGGATACTACCATACGCATGGAATGTCGAGCACCTTAGAAAGTACTACCAGTGAGGGAGCATGTAAAATGACAACAATAAAAGTATCATTTTTTATGCATTATTCGTTTTTCATACTTTCTCCATAAAACTCTATATCTACAAACGAAACTTAATAGCACGGTTAGATCGACTTGAGGTATCCAACCGAGGCCAGAAACAAAGTCTACAGCCTGGTCGCTTGAGGACCAAGAACAGTTGGATCAAATTAAGGTATCCAACCGAGGCCCGACGCTACAACAAAGTCTACAGCCAGGTCGCTTGAGGACCTGGTCGGCCCAAGAATGGTTGGATCAAATTAAGGTATCCAACCGATACCCGAAGCTATAAAAAAGTCTACAACCAGGTCGCTTGAGGACCTAGTCAGCCCAAGAATGGTTGGATTGAATTAAGGTATCCAACTGAGACCCGAAGCTATAATAAGGTCTACAGTTAGGTCGCTTGAGGACCTGGTCGGTCCAAAGAACGGTTGGATTGAATTAATGTATCAAACTGAGGTCCGAAGCTACGACAAAGTCTATAGCCAAGTCGCTTGAGGACCTGGTCAGCCTAAGAATGGTTGGATCAAATTAAGGTATCCAATCGAGGCCCGAAACTACAACAAAGTCTACAGCCAGATCACTTGAGGACCTGGTTTCCCCAAAGAATAGTTAGATCGAATTAAGATATCCAATCGAGACTCGAAGCTACGACAAAGTCTACTGCTAGGTCGCTTGAGGACCTGGTCAGCCCAAAGAATGGTTAGATCAAATTAAGATATCCAATTGAGACCTAAAGCTACGACAAATTCTACAGCTAGGTCGCTTGAGGACCTAATTAGCCTAAAGATCGGTTGGATCGAATTAAGGTATCAAACCGAGGCCCGAAGCTATGATAGAGTCTACAGCCAGGTCACTTGAGGACCTGGTTGGCCCAAAAAAAGGTTGGATCAGGTTATGATATCCAACCGAGGCCCAAAAATACCTACAAAGCTTGATAGCCAGGTCGTTCGAGGACCTAGCTGACCATGGAATGGGTGTATCGCCCAAGGATCCAACTGAGACCGTAGCTATATGAAAACTTTGACAGCTAGAAGGATTGGACATCTAAACATCCAGATGCGCACTCAAGAAAATTGACTAACAGGTAAAATCCATAACCAATGTCACTTCATGGTCAAAGTGAGTTGACAAAAGGTCGGGCTACTCGAAAGAGCTGATCGAGAATCTAAGGACTTAGAAAAATTCCTACAACTATTTTGAGGCTTGGTGGTTGGACGATTTTAGAGTCTGAATGAGATGTAAAACACTTAGCAATCTTCGTTACTCCAAGCTCTGGTTAGCTAGAGCAGGGAGAAGGCTACTAGATGCCTGACCAAGATACCCAATGCTTCGAAAAAGCTAAAAGGGAGGAGTGCACGACGTCATCCAGAGACAGGGTGACCCATTCATCCGTTAAAAGGTAGAAAGGCTGATCGAGAGGCCTAACACTTGGCAAAATAAGCAGTATAGAAGATGAAGGAAAACATTTATTCAGATTGTGGAGAGAACATTTAAAAAATTTCATTCCATTGAAATTAGAAAGATTGTTTTTACAAAAGAAAAAGATTACAGGAAAAAAAAAGACAGGTGGAAAGATCATACTGAGGGGGGGGCGGGTGTAGACACCCCAATTTTGACTAAACTGAACATCGACCGGTTCCGCAAGCTTTTTCAATGATGAATGTATACATCAGCCACATTGAAGAAGCCTCCGCGCGAGTCCAAGAGTTCGAGGAGTACTCCAATGCATCCCAAAAACACCTTAAGACACTTTAAAATACCCAAAATACCAAAAAGACCCCTTGGTGTAGCCCAACCTAGCGCTGCACCACCTCTAAGTGGCGCACACCACTTCTTTCCAAATAGTCCCCTGTTGCTTCAAAACTCAAGCCATTTTCCTCCAACCTAGCACCGCGCCATAACTTTTTCATGCCACTAGCCAAGCAATGTCAGAGCCCCAAGACATCTTTACCCTTGGCGCGCACCACTTACACCTAGCGCTACGCCACTTCCACGTGGCGCGCGTCACCTTAAGAGGAGCCTTCAGCTCCAAGTTAGCTTGCTCACCAATTCTTTATAAATAGAACCCTCCCCCCACCTCATTTAGGACCCCCAATTCTGAGAGCGCCAAACCTCTGCAGAATTGAGACCCGATCCTAATTCCCAACTTGAACCCCTGCCAAATTAACAACTTCAAGCATAAGCTAATTCCCGAAACTTTACTTGAACTTCCCAAATCTTCAGAATTCCTTGCATTGGAAGGACTCCAAAGACTTGAAGACCGCGTGGAAGGCCTCCCGAGGACACACCGTATGTAAGGAAGAAGCTTCAGAATTGCCTGAGACTTCCCTCATCTTCCGGGATATACGGTAAGTCCCTCTTTTCTCATCTCTTTCATTTATCTATCTTTTTCCTTTCTTAAAAATTCTTTTTATTCGGTAAAAAGGGAGAAAGAGGCCATTGGCCTCGTTCTCCCTGATTTGATTTTCTATTCTATTTAAGCATGTTTTTTCGTTTCGTAGAAAAGCATGTTCTATTTCTTTCTTCTTAGCCCTTTTAGCTTTAGAAATGCATAAAATATAGGATTTAGATTATTTGTCAAAAATCCTACGTGAATTGCTATCTTTTTATTTTTTTCTTCTTATAAAAGCACCTACACACGAGCATACTATTTTTCTTAAAAATAGTAGCCTTTTTGGACCTCCTAGTGTCGAGCTCACTCTTTCATAGTGATGCGTGCCACTTTTAGAGAGCCCAAAAGTGGCGCCCGCCATATCCATATGGCCCGCGCCAGGTTGGAGGTGGCGTGCGCCACCTTTTCTTAAAACCAGTGGCTTCCCAGCTATAGACACCCCATTTTTGATTAAATCGAACATCGGCCGGTTCCCGTAGCCTTTTGATGATGAAAAGTGCATCAGTCATGATCCAAAGGAGCTTCTGTACGTGTCTGAGAATCCGAATAGTACTTCCAGTGCAACCTAAATACCCCAAAACAACCCGAAACACCCCGAAACACACCGAAAATATCAAAAACACCCCTTAGTGCCACACCCAGCGTGGCACCACCTCAAGTGGCGCACGCCACGTCCCTCCAAAATATCTCACGCCATCTGAAAACTCAATTGCTAGCGTCGCGCCATATCCTTTTAATCCACTAACCCAAACCATCTCAGGACCCCAAAACCAACCTAAACTAACCTTAAAACCAGGCGCTGCGCCATCTCACATGGCGCACGCCCCTTCCCACATGGCGCACGCCACTTGAAAGGAGCCTTGGACACTAAGTCATCTCTTTTCCCGAAATTCCCTATAAATAGGACCCCCCACCATTGTAAAATAAGTGAAAAAAATCAAAAATCCCTTTCAAGAAGAGAAAAAATAGAAAATCCTAGTTCTGTCAAGTTCTACCCCAAACCTATATTTTTTAACCCGAACCCTCGCTAACATTCAGACTCTTCTGCATTTGGAAGGACTCGAAAGATCCGAAGATCGTGTGGAGGACTCCCCGGAGATGTAATGTACGTCAGAAAAGGCTACGGAAGCTGCCTGAAACCTAGTTCGAGGAAGTACTTGGAAAGCTCGAACACCGCACGGAAGGACTCTCGGAGGCCGTGGATATCGCTCAGAACTTCACTAGCATACGGGATATACAGTAGGTTTTCATTCCCACTTATCTCTATAAAATATAATTCTCTTTTAAAAATTTCTTTCATTCGGTGAAAAAAGGAAGAAGAGGTCGTTGGCCTCCTTCTCCCGGGTTTTTATTTCTTTCTTTTAAATAAATGTTCAAGCATGTTTTTCTTAGTCTTTTAGTAGAATCGTATGTTAGCATTTTTCTTTCTTCGTGTTAGTCTTTTAGTAGAATCATATATTAGTCATTTCTTTTCTTCCTTAGACTGTATATTTCCTTCTTTAACAGCATGCCTTTTATGCATAAACTGTAACGTTATGCTGCCATCTCCCCACTTGACATGCCCAAAGTGTAAGTATGCGTAAAAAGCCTTAGTCCTAGGTTAGGTTTTTACTTCCTTGTTTGATTTTGTATGTTCTCTCTTTAATCCCCTTTTTGTATGTGTTATTTTTTATAAATTTAAGATAAGAACAAAACGGAACGGTTAAGTATAGGCCAATTCTCAGATCGGGCGAGAGGGGTGCCTAACACCTTCCCCTTTCATACCCTAGCTCTCGAACCAAGATCTCTGGTAAGGACGGACTGGTTTGCCTTGAACGACTTTTTTATTTTTTGGTTTATCTGAAAATCAAGTGGCGACTCCAAAAACTCGCGCGGTCTTCAACACAGACGCGCATTTGAGGGAAAACTCCTCTCCTTTTCACATTTGTCATTGTTTGTTCGATGGTTGACAGTCTACTAACGGACACCACGTCCGATTTAGGTTGAGGAGTTCCCCCTCGTGTGCTTGGCTTATAGGTTTGACTATGCCAGAATCT
>JAUTBS010279819.1:0-11043 GCA_032361285.1 Aequorea victoria
AACTAAATTTCCTATTTTCCCAAAAATTATTTATAACTGATTTTTATGCTTAAAAGTCTTTACTATTAAACTTGTTATACAAAACTCTTTACAATACAACTTTTTATGCAAAACTCTTTTAAATAAAACTTTTACTATTTATTTATCAAAAATAAATATTTTACAAAACCCTTTTTGTGTAAAACACTTATGATTTCAAAACTCATAAATAAACATTTTGGGAACTCTTTTACATAAACATTTTCAAAGAAAAATTATTGTTTAAATTTCTTTTAAAGAGAAATTGTGTACTTTATTACAAAAACATAGTATAAATATTTTCAAATAATTGAAACAGAAAAAAAATCTATTTTATATCTATGATGCGATCATGAGACTATTGTCCTTGTGATTTGATAAAGTCTAAAGAATATTCCACCCCTATCCCTGGTGGTGACTTTGGCCAGCTAAGAAAAATGACCGTACCCACCAGTGTTGACCTTAGTTGACTCAACAGTCAAGGAAAAGGACCGTATCCATCCGTGTTGACCTGACTGGAATCGTGTACAGAAATGGCCGGGCGCCATCCCATGGTGACTCTATTTCGATTATTGGATCCAAGGATCATTATGATACCCAGAGTTATATATTTGGCACTGTTACTTATTTGTACCCAGTATATCTGTTGTACGTTTATTTCCACTCTCTTTGAGCATGTCGCTATATCATTTTGTTGTTGGCTATATTGTTATATGACTTGAGGACTTGTGATATCCATTTTTGCAAAGGAAAAGTTGTGGATATTTTCAAAATGAAAATAAATGGAAAGAAAAGATAAGAGGATATTGTGATTACTCATTTTACTGTTGTACCATATCATGTTATTTTATTTATGCACTCTATTTTATCCATATTTTAGAACTGTATATTACTATCGTGAATCTACCACCAGTTTATACTAATGTTGTCACATACTATTTTTCAGGTAGCCAGTGAGATGCATTAGGTGATGGACTGCCGTGGGAGATCTTCGGTGTTTGACCTCTAGGATATCATTCATAGCATGTCATTTATTTATTATTTTTACTTCCCCACACTCTGGTTATTATTGACAGTATGACATTGGATATTGATGCTTTTGGACATCATTATAATTTTATTGGGCTGTTTGACCGAAATAGATAATAAATAAAAATTTATAATTACTGCATGAAATTTAATTTAATTAATTAAGCATTTTGTAGGTTAATAAAGTTAAGGCTTTCTTGGTTTTATTGGGCCACAGGCCCATGAACCATGGCCGGTCACTATTCCCTAATTGGGGCGTGACAGCACTGCCCTCACCTTCGGGCTGGCTCCAATGGGGTGTGTTACACTGCCTCCACCTTCAGGCTTTTCCCCCAATGGGGTGTGCAACACAACCCTCACCTTCGGGCTTCCCCTTTTAGAGTGTGCAACACTGCCCTCACCTTCGGGCTTTTCCCCTCTAGAGTGTGCATACGCAAGCAACACATCATATAGTTAAGACCATCTAATCATAACATTTCACCTCAGCATATGATTATTACATTACATGGTAACTAATCAACATCATTCTTCATTCAATCATCATCATCACAACGACGTAACACAACATCAATATAGTTCACCCAAAACATTTAAAGAAAGATGCATGTATCATAGTTCACTTTACTAGGACTAGCCACTCTCACTTTCAGGTCAAAAACTTTAAGATAGATCTTCTCAAGAACGAGCCACAGAACCTCCTTCCTCAGCTACTTTCTCAGAACCTATAATTCATAACAATAACAAATAAGGATTGGTCCCAAACTTACATAACTCTCCTATTTTATATTTTTATATGTTAGATACACCCATTAGTGACACTTTTTATTAAGGAACCTAGAGCCGAAAGATTCCACAAAAGCCCAAAAACACCCAAGCAATAGAATGGTTTTCATGCCTAAGTGGGTCGACTCATGCCCACTGTGAGTCGACACACACGGCAGCTGAAGAGGGTCTTGAGTCGATGTGAGGCTGCTGCGGTCGACTCACCATGCGCGCGGCCGAAGGCTGAGTCAACACCACATACCCTTGGGTCGACTCACGCCACAAGCTTTGGATTGGGTCGACTCAATCACATCGTGGGTCGACCCAATCCCTCGCCTGTCAAAACTATCAAGAGTGGAAAATGATTGGGTCGACTCACCACATCCTTGTGTCGACCCAAACCCCCGCCTGTAAAAAGTACCGAGAGCTAAAAGCTCATGGGTCGACTCACAAACTCACCTGTGTCGACCCACGCCAGCGCATGCTCAAAGAACCGAGGGCTTGGCGTGTCATGAGTCGGCACCACCCATCCATGGGTCGACTCACATCACAGAAAAGAGTATATGCTCTGTTTTCTGCTATTTTCTGATTAGGCTCTGTTTGGGGCTAGAATAATGGATTTTTCCACTTCGAATGTAGCTCCACAACACCCTCATTTAACTCCTTACAAAAAACCCCTCTCAAACCACTCAAAAACTCCTTTCCACAGTCATTATGTCGAGATTAAAAACCAAAAACTGCAATTTTTCCTTCTCAACTATAAAACCCAAAAATGTAGAATAACCATAGACTCGCAACAAGAATGGTTCTAGTGTTTTGCAAGAGTTGGGGGAGAGCGGTTTTAAGGTTCCACCAAAATTAATTTAATATCTTTCAGCAATTCTTTGTTTCCAACAACAACCCACCCTTCAAGCCACAAAGGTCCGAATTTCACTACAGAAACAACCAAGGGAGGGGGAGTTCTACATTTTAAACTAGGAGGAGTTATTACTCCATGGAATTTAACACTTTAAGCTTGAGAGAGTATGGTTCTTACCTCTAGATTACGATGGACACTTGACAAAGGAAATGAGCCCCTCTCCTTCACTTCTCATTTTCATTCTTCTTATTCTTCTACTCCAGCTTCTTCTTCTTCTTCTAAATCTCTTTCTCTTTCTCTTCTGAAAGTTTCCTAACAAGAATGGGAGAGTCTCACCTACCAGCCCCCAATCTCCTGACTTATGTCAGGAGATCAAATCACATTCTCCTTAATTGCACTCCACTCCCTCTTTAAACGGTAAAATGCATATATTAACACCATTTCTTTAAAAATACACATTTGGCCCTAATTTAATTAAATTATACGAATATTAATTTATGGGATATTACAGATCGTCTCTCAATCATAACCATCTATTTTAAAGATTATAACCCAAATGTACTTTCAACAAAAGAACTTCTTTCAAAAAGATCTTCCTTCTGGCACTAGTGAACCAACCTCTACCCAGTACTGATATATGTAACCAAAAAGATTACAGGAGAGTGGACTTAGTATTAAAATGAAATGAAACATAAAACAGTCTTTCACAAAGAATATGATTGAAAAGTAATTTTACACATTGATGTATATATATATATATATATATATATATATATCAAATGAAACGAGTAGGTTCAACTCATATACCACAAGTACACATACTTGAAATACTTTTATCAAATGAAACGAATAGGCTCAACACCAAAGTGTTATATTTTTCATAAGTATTTATATATAACACACAATTTTCAACACACGCTTTATAGTGCCCAAGTAATCGTTTACTTCACGATTGGGAGTTTCGACGATACCATAACCCCAATCAAAACTCACTACAATAGAGTGGCGGATATGAGGGCCACTCTTTAATCACCGGTGGTAGATGCAACTCACACCCATAAAGGGCAAAAGTCATAAAGACTATCTCACTTTCATAAAGGGCAAAAGCCATAAAGACTATCTCACTTTCATAAAGGACAAATGTCATAAAAGCTATCTCACACGTGCCGAATACCCGCAAGACTTGATACACTCAAACGAAAATTACCATTCATCATGCAATAAGATTCATTATGCTCTCATCAAACAAATTCACATTTGAGTGAACTAATGATCAACTTTATTTTGAAACAAAAGAACTTTCTGTAAAAAGCATTCATGAGATCATCATCAAATATGTTGTCAAAATATTTCAAGATAACAATATTTATCACATTTTATTTTAATAAATTTAGTCACTCTCACCTTGATTTGAGTATTTTCCTTTTAACCTTAAGGCGTCGCTCATTCGTCCGCGGCTACCCCTCTAGTACCTAGGTTTCATAACCACTCATGAATAAATATTAATTTATTTATCATATGAATTTAAGTATGATAATTGTCATGCCCTAATTTGAAAAAGGTGACTGGCCATGGATCATGGGTTTTGACCTAGTAAACTAAGTAAGCCTAAACATGCAATTAGCTAACTATATGTTAATTAATATTCAATTTCCAAGAATTTATTCAATTAAAATCAATAATCATAAATGTGGATCAAACAGCCATAATATCTCAAACAAATGATGTCATATGATCCCATAATCAAAAGTATTGTAATCGATGCGGAAGCAAAAATACATGCCCTGGAGGTCTTATTCCTGGATCCCACGACTATCGAATCCATCAACAAGTTCACTCATCACTGGTTACCTGAAATGTTATAATACAACGTCAGCTAAAGTTGGTAAAAGGAAGCATGCATAGTACAATACAGTTCTAAAATAGGAGATTCAAATAGTTTTATACATCAACATAATCATGACATGATATATATACCGTATAATTAAAAGGATGATAACTCAACCCATCCTTCATTTTCTTTCAAACATTTTCATAACTTCTTCGTGAGCTCGATATCTAGACGAGTCGCCAACATAAAATTTATTTGGCATCAAGTTGCCAACAATATAATTCTCACATATAAAAATATGCCAACAATAATCTTCGCATATAAAAATATGCCAACAATAATCCTCGCACATAAAAATATGCCAATAATAATCCTCGCATATAAAAATATGCCAACAATATAATGAGGGCATGCAATGCCAATAATGGTGTAACGATATGATCATAAACACTATGGTGGAAAACCATCAACAACCACAAGATCCTCCTAGGTAAATAAGTAACCAATGCCAAATATCATAAACTCAGGGCAGTTTTGGCCCGTTGAATCTAACATCAACATAGAGTCACCTCTTGATGACGCATGGGTCTTTTTCCTAGATGATTCTAGTTCAGGTCACCGGAAGCCCCAAATTGTCTCTTAAACTATTGAGCGATTAGGGTCACCACGAGATTCAAATCGGATCTTTTCCCTAACGGCCAAAGTCACCTTCGTAGAGGGTTTTCCCCTAAACTTCCTCATGGTCCCAAATAAAAGTCACATGATCACACGATAATAGATAAGAAAACTCTTTCATATCTTAAAATATTTATACTATAATTTTTCTACAAGAGAGTATCATACAATATTATTTGAAAGTATTTAAACATATGCATTTTCTTTTTTTAAAATAATTTAAAAAATACAGAGATTTTATTGAAAGATACATAGCATGTAAATCTACTCACCTGATATCCAATGAATGCTCAAAAGAATAAGCAATAAAATCTACGATTCACACGTCAACCTGATTATACAATGCAATAATCATAATTAATGAATAAAGCTAATGAACTAATTATAGCTACCAAACGAATCCTTAACCCTTTTATAAGTTCTACTATTTTGTTTCTGGTGTTAAATTAATCATTAATTATTTTAATTCATCCTTAAACTGATGCCCAAACATAGCCTAACAATTAGAATTTATTTCAAAATATTCTCAAATTTTTTGGCACAGTGAGTCAACTCAGAGGGTCTCTAAGTCGACCTAACAGTATCACAGAAGGCACCGAGTCGATACAACAAGACTGTGTGTCGACTCAAGGGTAAACAGTCTCGGTATAGGCGACTGTGAGTTGACTCATGGGTCTATGAGTCAACCCAAGTCTCCTCAGGTGGCCATGAGTCGATACCACAGAGGCTGTGAGTCGACCCAAGCTGGCATGTCACGATCAAAGGTGGCTGTGAGTCAACTCATAAGGTCTGTGAGTCAACCTAAGCCTTCTCCAGTCACAATGGGTTGAGGTAGGGGAGGCAGGTGTTGACCCTAAGGCATGAGGAGGTACTGTGAGTCGACCCAAAAGGGGGGTGAGTCGACTCAAAAGTTTAGAACAAGGCACTGTGAGTCGACCCAGAATGATGGTGAGTCGACTCAAGGTCAAGGGGGCTCTGTGAGTCGACCCAAGAGGTTGTGAGTCAACTCAAAGGTTTAGAACAAAGCATTATGAGTCGACCCAGAATGATGGTCAGTCGACTCAAGGTCAAGAGGGCTTTGTGAGTCGACCCAAGAGGTGGTGGGTCGACCCAAAGGTCAAGGCAGAGGTTCATGAGCATTGTGAGTCGACCTAAAGGCAAAGTGAGCCGAGGTGGCTCATCTTCAGTCGACCAATCAGGTCATGGGTCAACCCAAGGTGTGGGTGAGTCGACCCAAAGGTAAGTCACAGAGTTATGGGTCGACTCAAATGGTCCATAAGTCGACCCTAGGCAGCAGTGTCACACCCGCTCCCCCGAGGGTGAATATTCATACTCGGAGTGGGGTGACACAATCTACAAAAACTACTAACTTACTTGATTCATTAAATTAAGTCAGCCTTTTACTTAGAAGTAATCAACCATACAGTAAATTCTACTAGTCCAAAACTATTTCTCTAAACAACAATGAGTCAACATAAGGGATACACCATCCCAAAATATCCATACAACTACACAATAATCAATTGTTATAGAAGTACAACCCAAAATATGAAATTATGTCTTTACTTCTAACATCTCCGTATTCTCTTCCATTCGGCATATGTGGACATACTTCTACCCCATGCTATGATTTGCAACCACAAGCTTACATGAGAGTAGCTTAGTATTAAAATGAAATAAGACATGATATAAGAGTATCGAAAATAATTAATAAAACATCTTTACTCACACCATAAAACAAGTTCTCACAGTTTACAACTTCATTCAAAAGGTTCCTTTTCAACGTTTGATACAACTTCACAACATGAAGTAACCCACTACATTTATCTCACAACACCCACACACACTCACACATACACACGCTTTTCAACGGTACCGTAACCTCGCTACAACGCTTCTATTTTAGAGTGGCGTGTAGGAGAGCCACTTGATATGTCACCAGTGGTAGGTGCATCTCTGTCTGTAACTCAGACAATCCCCAACTAGGATAATGTCTTAAAAGACCACACACATCTCACACCCATTATGGGCAATGCCACTATGGCTACTATGCCCTTATCACATTTGGGCACGGGATGATTACCCGTCTTAACTTGGCACGCTTCAAGCAAAACATTTGATAAATAACACCATTATGTTTTCATCATGCTTTTCATAAAACATGTTGTAAAAGGATTATAAGTGATCAACAACATTTCACATAATACCCATATTTGAAAACAACATGAGATTACAACACACAAGTTGGCATAACATTGATAAAGGCACACATATCACATTTCATTTTAACTACAACTAGCCACTCTCACCTTTTATCCAAGAGTTTTAAGCCTTGCCTCCACTATCACGAGGCGTCAGACCTTCCTCCTCAAACACCCTTCTAGAACCTATAATTTACAACAATTATACATAAGGATTTACCTTAGCATCATATAATTCTACCCTTTTAATGTTTTTATGTATTAGATATACTTATTTGTGATATATTTTATGAAAAAACTTAGGGCTAAAAGGGTCTATAAATGCTCTAAAATACCATTGAAACAGAATTATTTTCTCTCATTTGAGTCGACTCAGACCCCCATTGGGTCGACTCACATGACTTGGGTCGACCCACTTTTTCTTTGGGTCGACTCACATGGCTTGCAGAAAGGTTTGGGTTGACGTTGGGGTTGATCATTCTCGACTCAGGTGCGAGTGAAGTGGTACTTGGGTTGACCCACATTTGTAGCCCTGTCTTGGGTCGATGCAAGAGCTGCTGCTGGTCGACTCAAGAGCTCACGACCAATGGTTGAGTCGACTCCCCACGCACTTGGGTTGACTCAACCCCTCGCCTGATAAACTCCCGAGAGCAAACAATTTTAAGTCGACACCTCCAAGGTTTTGGGTCGACTCACTCTGGGGGCACATACTTGGGTCAACACACATCAAGGCTTGAGTCGACTCAGACCCTCGCCTGCTAAACTATCGAGAGATAAATTTTCTGGGTCGACTCATAGCCCATGCTGTGTCGACCCACACCTTCGTCTGTTAAAAAACCGAGAGCAGAAAAACTTGATTTGACACCTAGACCACTTGGGTTGACTCAAAACGTGAAAATAACAGATGCTTTGTTTTTTATAAGGAACTGGTTTAAGGCTCTGTTTGGGGTGAAAAATGTGATTTTTCCACTTCATCCGAGGCTTAACAACACTCACAATCTGCTCTCCTCCAAACCCATACTTTTCAACACTTCAAAACTCCTCACAAAAGACGTTCTACCAAGATTTAAGAACAAAGACTCCAACTTTTTCCTTTCCCCCAAATAGAAAACCCACAATGAAAATAAGAAGGGTCTACAACTGGTATGATTCTAGGGTCAAAAGAGCTAAGGGAGAAAGGTTCTAGAATTCAACCAAAGAAGGTATTTCATGGTCTACGACATATTAAGAGTTAAAATACAACTCTTACCTAAAAAATCTTTGGTGAAACTCAACAATGGTAGAACAACAACTCTTCTTCTTGCCTTTTTCGTCTGCTTCGCCTTCTCCGAAACTTTTCTTCTCTCTCTCTCTGGAAATTTCCTCATGATTTTTCCCTCTTTCTCTCTGTCAATCGCTTCTTCTTCTTCTCTCTCTCTAGAAACTTCCTCAACAAAACATCCTTTCTCACCTACCCGCCTCCCTTTTCTCTTACTTTTGTCAGCAAGTCACATCATCAAATCAGCAATTACACAAAACTCCCTCTTCTCAAATTATTTACTCACAAATAGTCTCATTTTCTAAAAAATGCTGGATTGGCCCCTCTTAATTAAATTGTATGTAAATTAAATTATGGGGTATTATAAGCAGAATGATAAACAACCAATGGTAAGGCCTCGTGAGTCGACCCAACGAGGATGTGAGTCAACCCAAAGCCAGGTGGTCTCATGAGTCAACTCACTTTACACGTGAGTCGACCCACTGGCAACGGTGGTCAACTTCTATGGCACGTGGGTCAACTCAACCAACATGTGAGTCAACTTAAAGCTTCGAAGCAGCCATTAATGGCTCTAAAACTTGAGATTTTTTGAGTTTTCTCATTCTTCCTTCTTCATATAATTATTTATGATGTATTTAATCATGTTTCTGAGAATTTTACATATACAATCACCTATTTTTAATATGCCTCCATTCTGTTATAGAATATATATGTACAGAGGTTATATATATACAAAAATATGTATATTAGTATATCTTTATATAGCTCGATTCCTCTTTCATATAAGTGGCAGAGATCCTATTCTTATCTCCCTATGTATTCATAATATTGATGGCTAAGCTTTTAACAGAATGGTTCATAAAATCATGGTGATACATAAATATTCATATACATATACGTTTCTGTTATCTATTATGAAGCATAGAAAAATAGGAGAAACTAACCAGGGGTTAGAGGAAGAAGATGACTAGTGATGATGGCGACAACGAGGGTCACAGTTGGTGAGGATGCTGCTCAGTGGTGGTGTTGGGCTACTGTGGTGGTTGGGCTGGCTAAGGGACGACAGTGGTGCTGGATTGCCGAGAGAGAGAGAGAACTGAGAGGAAGAGTTTTCGTAAAGAGATTGCAGAGGAAATGAGAGTTTGAGGGAGAGAGATTGGTTTCTTAAAAGGATGAAATAGATTTTGTGGGATAGGATCCCACAAATCCCTCTCCTAATTATATCCTACTGACACGAAATGCAAATCCTACACTTATGGAATTATCTTATATTATAAATAAATTCTTCATTAGTTATTACCATAATACTTCATTGGCATTATTTTAATTCCATCAAGAAGTATTGGAATAAATGCTGATTTTATTTCCTCATTAAGCTAAATAAAATTATCTATTTTATCATAAAGTTCTATTTTAAAATTTTCATACTATTTCAGTAATTTATTTAAATCCTCTTATTAAATTGCTCCATTTTAATAAAAAAAAAAATTAAAATTCTTTGAGTTTTACAATAATAACTTAAGTCTTTTAGTCACAACTAAAATGACTCATCTTCCTTAGGTATAGAACATCTTTCTCATATGAGTTCCAAAACTCTAATTCTTGACCCCATGGTCTTAACGAACACTTAGTATTTTATTAACATGATAATGTTCTTATAAGTGTTTATTGTTTATTAGAGTTGTTAAGAATTTAAATCTTTGAACTTAGGTACCTAGTTCCTCTTGGAACATCATTTTCTTTATTTCTCTAAGATTTCAAATTATATTTCACTTGTTGTAAATTCGTTTAAAGATATAAATCCGTCATAATTAATTCTGAAAAAATTACATAGGATAGATCTGGATGTTATCTAAGCTTTTCATGTAGAACCCGATAGCCAACGGTGAACAGAAATGGCTCTAAAAATTCATAAGGCACAGTCTACCACAAAACAACACTGTTTGGCATAATCTATTTTTTCAAAATTTGTCCAACGAAAATGAGGTTTATAATTTTTTGGTGAAACTAGACCCATATACCTTTCTTTTCATATATGGATCATCTCTAGGGGATTTTTTTGTAATTAATTAAATTTTTTTAAAGTGGTCTATTTTTCTGCAACTCTGACGCAGAAAGTTCTAAAATAGAATAGGAGTTGTAAAATGTATTTTTGAATCCAATTAAAAATCATGCATGTTCATAACATGCCAAAGTAGCCCTGTTACAAAAAAATTATATTTAGGGTCTGTTTGGGTTTCACAAAAATTTATAGAATAGGCATTATGATCACTGTTTGGTCATTTTTTCAAAGGATCTACTACTTTCATCATCTTCCTTCTCCATTATTCATGCATGCATGACTCTAAACTTTCTTAAAATATAATTTCTATGAATATTAAATAACTAATTCTAGATTCTCTAATTAAAA
>JAUTBS010279930.1:0-11042 GCA_032361285.1 Aequorea victoria
GATGAAAAATGAAGTTTTAAGCAGTTCAGTAGTCTCCTAAAAAATGGCGCGTCCTATCTTGGGATCTCGAGAAGCCCTCCGTGCAATTTTTGAGTCCTCGAAATCGATCCAGTGCAAGAGTTTCTATTGTTTAATTAGTCCAATTTCAACGTCCAATCCCGTATTTAGCAAAGCTTTGGTAACTAATTGATTAGGGATGTCGAGTTTTGAATTCTGCAGAGTATTGACTCTTCAGATTTTTGAATCTTAATTCGGCAGAACTTTAGTGCTTATAAATTTTTGGGGTCCTTGAAATAGAGGGGGAAGGCCTCTATTTATAGACTTTGGGCAAGGTAGCTGCCAAGAGGTATAAGCTACTTCTCAAAGGTAAAGAGCGCCTGGTGGAGGTGGTGTGTGCCATGTGGAGGGTGGAGCGTGCCAGGTTGGAGGTGTCTTAGGGCACCTTGACTTGGCATGGCCAAGGGATTTTGGAAGGAAGTGGCATGCGCCATATGAAAGGTGGCGAGCGCCTGGTTGGGTGGCTGCATCGAGGGGTGTTTTTAGTATTTTTAGGTGTCTTGGGATGTTCTGGGGTGTCTTGGGGTGTTTTGGGATATTCTTTGGACTCTCAGACTTGCACGAAGTCTCCTTCGATGCAGCTTACGTATGCACTCATCATTGGAAGCAAACTGAACAAGCCTATGCGTGGGTTAGTCAAAATTGGGGTGTCTACACTCAAAACGCGAAGAGGCGTCGAAAATCAACCAATGGTGTCGCGGCACATCAGGACCGAGCCCATTCCCCCATATGTTGAGCCGCAAAAGCAATGATGGCAACTCCTTGAGTCCCATCAGGGCTCTGAAACGCGAAAAGTCATCGATCATCAGCCAATCAGTTGCTGACACACAAGTACCAAGCCGCAGAAAACAATGACAACGACTCTTCAAATCACGTCAATACCTCGAAACATTAAGAGGTACCCGACACGACCAATAAGGTCGCAACACGGTTTTGGTCGAGCCCCGAGATGTCACATCTACTGTTACTTTGATGCCGAGCCTGATGAGCAAAAGCAGGCATGCACATGCCGAGATGAAGTCAAGAACTGCAGCTCCAGCACTTCGCACCGGAGCACAAGAGGTGGGGGAAAATGAAGGAGGCCGAGACCACAATGGGTCAAGACTGTAGTGAACCGAGATACAGAGAGGCGATGGCCGAGGGCCACTCGGGCCGAGGTCCATGAGGATGCCGAGAAGAATAGTCAGGCGGAGGATCCCAAAAGCACCGAACTCGATGAGGTGGCCGAGATCCCACGTGGCCAACAATGATGTCATTAATGCTCATTAATGCTCTGCACTCTCCTAACACATCAGTAGTGTGCCCTATCATAAATCTTGGCACAAATGCCGCAATTGCCAAAAATGGGACTGACATTAGGTTTAAAGAGGGATCTTATGTCGACTTATCTTAAAAGTCGATTTATATAAGGGAGGACCTGACCACGGAAGGAGGTACACCCGAAACCTTAATTTTCTTGCATGCACGCCCTGATCTGGTTTTCTCTTTCGCCTCTAACTTAACCATCGGAGGGGGCTTTCGGCAAGCATCCCGCCGGGTAGTTTACGTTCGTTCCCTCTCGCAAGTCTACCATAAGAAATTTGGAGCGGCCCGTTGAGAATTTTCATTCAGTTATTCACATCCTACGAATTCACCCCCGTACAATAAGCAAAAAATTTAAATATAAATTGGGATAAAAAATTAAATTAAATTAAAGATGACAAAAAAGTAAATTTGAAAAAGAGTAAAAAATAAATTATAAAATAATAAAAAGTGAACAAAAAGTAAACAATAAGTCTTAAATATTGATTGAAGATTGAGAAATAATAATATTTAATTGACACATAAATGTTACTATTAAAATTCATTTCCCTTATAATATAGAAAAAAGTGTCATCTATGACATTTTTGCCATGAAAAATATTTTAAAAAAATAACTCTAATTTTATTGTATAGATTTAGAATTAATTTTACATAATAATTATAAAAAACTATTAAAAATTAAGAAAATAAATATTAAAAAATGAAAAAAAAAATGGTTAAAGAGAGAAGTGAACAAAAAGTAATTTTTGAAGGAAAAAGTCTTTATTATAAAAGATAAAAAGTAAAAAAAGTGTGAACACAATTATAACCATTAAATTAATAAGATCTTAATCTTAAAAGAACGTTTAAATAAAAGTATAATTAATTAAATAAAATTTTCATTATAAGAATTTTTTTTAATATAAATTGAGAGAAAAAAAATAAATTTAATAGGGAATAAAAAATGGACAACAGTGAACGATACATTTTAACTATTGATTGAAGATAAAGAAATAACAACATTTTAGATTGACACATAAATATCACTACCAAAGTTCACCTCCTTTGTAATATAAATTTGTTAAAAACACTAAAATAAAAATTAAATAAATATTTATAAGTTATTTTTACTTTACTAACAAAATATACAAAGTGTGGAAAACGCTTAAAATATAAAACTTAAGACAATTAGCCAAATAGGTAACACGGATGGAAAGGGAAAAAAAAGTAAACTACATTGATGCTTCCTAATTCGTTTTAAATTTTTGAATATTTTTTATTTTTGAATATTTTTTATTTTTTATTATAACTTTTTACTTTTTAAATTTATCTTAATTTGAGAAATCTCAAAGTAGTCTTTGGTTGAAAATAAGGTTTTTTTTGTTATTATTTAACTTTTTTCATAATATCATAACAATTTTAACTTTACTAATTCGTTTTAACTGTAGGAACTAAAAGGTTATTTTATTATTAAAAATTAATAATAAAATAAACAAAAAGGTTTACAAATTACTAAAAAATGATTTTTTTTAGACTTCCCAATCATGACCTAACTTTTTTTATTTATTTTAACAATCAATCATGACATAACTCTTAGGTTGTGTTCGGTTTAGTGGAACCAATAATGAAATAGAATAATGATTTCATTAGAATACTTATTTATTAACATTCCATTTTGAACTACCATCTCGTTTTCAAAAGAATCGACAACACTGTAAAAATTGCAAGTCTTCCAAAATAGAAAGTCTGCAAAAATTTCAAACTCAACAAACACCAAAGAAATTCAGGTGAATTCGAGACAAACTCTCTATCACCTCTTAAGTTGAATTCAACCGTTTAGATTATCAAAAATGACGATCATCTTGCTAGATATCACATCTCAATGTGAATTCAACCGTTAGATCGTTAAGAATGACGATCATTACGCTCTCTATCACCTCTCAGGGTGAATTCAAGTATTGGATCATCAAGAACGACAATTCTTATACTCTTTATCACTTTTCAAGGTGAATTCGACCGTTGGATCATCAACAACGATGATTCCTATGCTCTATTTCACATCTCAATGTGAATTTAACAGTTAGATCGTCAAGAACGACCATTCTTACGCTTACGGTCACCTCTCGAGGTAAATGTAACCGTTAGATCATCAAGAAAAGCGATCCTTAGAACTCACATCATCTTGTAAGGTGATTTCAACTATTGGATCATTCTTTTATCATCTCTTAAGGTAGTTTGAGCGACCATCTCATTACATCTTATCGTTACTAACGACGATCGAAGTCGTCTTTCCAGTCGTATGATTCCCGCACCTATCGTACGGTATGTTTTCATCAAAAAATCATTTATAAGTCATCAAATGCTTTCAAACCAAAATTCATCAAGATCTAACGACATTCGAGCCCCAAATTATATTCGGTGATTCTCCAAAAGTTGGTATCAAGTTCTGTTGAACTCAATCACCAATTTAGCGATCTAAGTCATGGATAATTATCCTTTCAATTATCAGATCATCCCAATGAAGTTTCAATCAAATCCGGGTTCATTCACCCATCGATCACCAACTCAAAAGAATTCTTTTCAAAATCAAACTCGAATAGTTTTTAAGGCACCCGAAAAGTAAGGATCATATCTTGACTTCACCGGTCAATCTCAAAAGGTTCAAACCCCTCAAAAATATCCTCCAAATTAAAGAGGGACATCTGTAGACAGTCCAATTTATTCGGCCCTAATACTTAAGACTGTTAGTATGATGTGATCCCAACGAAGAAAAGTGAAGTGTGGTACGTCGATTATCCAATCTGAAATGCTCATGTTTTAAAGTAAGGAAGTCGAGATTTATGGAAACCATGTTCGAACCCCAATCATCCGAATTCTTGAAAGTTTTCAAAAAGAGCTTTAATTTTTTTAAACAAAAAATACATTTCCAAACAAGTCCTCAAACCCAAAAATAAAGTTTTTAACCAAAGAATCATCTTGAACCCTAAAAAATCTATTTTTGACATAAAAAACTCATTTTTAACCAAAAATACCCAAAAAATCTAAAACAAATGCGCGCCACCCCGAGTGCCGGACTAACACAAAACCCCCCTGGGGGGCCTCTCGGTTAACCAGTCCGGCACCCCCATAAGGCCGATCTGGCCTTCTCCTAGGATTGGCCGTGCTGCACCGTTTGGCAAAACTCTAGTTGTCGGGCTTTGTTTGGTAACCTTTTTTAGTTTTGGTAGGTTCCTTTGAGAGCTCGAAATTCCTTCATATTATCTTTATATACATAAAGCTTAAACCAAAGAAAAGAGGAAGAACTTTTTAGCAAATGTAAACCCTATTTTGAGCCACCAAATTCTAAACCCTACTATCTATTTTTTCTCTCTCTAGAAATCCTAGCCATCACACTTGGAAATTTTGAAAAATTACAGAGTTTTTCTAAGTCTTTCATTCAAAAAACTCAATAACACAATTTATTATCGTGTCAAGACTTTGATTTAAATGCCAGAACAATTGGATTCTCAACGTTGAATTCGGCTAACAAGCATACCCCGAGGGCGGTTCTAACATCATACGGGTGGTCTTCTCTTCCTATGATTGAAGGTAGTATTTTTGTAATATCCCGTAATTTTTTATGAAATAATAAAAGATAATTAATCTAGCTTAAGGCCTTGTTTGGAGATATGGCATAACCAATAATGAATTAATAAATTAATTGGGGCCAAGTCTTTATTTTGAAGAAAATAAGAAGTTGAGTTTGTAAATATCATAAAGTAAAAGGAGATATGTGTGATTGTGAAGAGGTGATGTGAGGTGGCTGACATAAAGCCTGTAATAGAAGGTGGTTGATGGGATAGTTGGGTCTTACCCAGAAACTTCCAGAGAGAGAGAGGGAGAAATGGTGGTCTGAAGAGGAAAGAAATGAGAAGGGGGAAACTATGAGGAGAGGGAGAAATCGTGAGGATGTGTGAGCAAGGATCCTCTGTGAGAGCTTGAGGGTGTTGGGGACTGGAGAGACGAGGAGTATTTACTCCCTTTTACAGAAAGAACGAAGAGAAAGGAGGAAGAAGAGAGAGAGAATCACCATTGAAGCCATCTTTGGGGTTCGAGGTAAGAACGGTATATTTGTTTTTAGTTTCTGGAAGTATGTATCATAAAATACCTTCTATAATCGAGGTTTGGGACTTAGATCCTTGAGTCGTTGGCCTTCCTAGCCATTGACCTTACTGTAGTAAGTCTCCATGTATATCTTTGGAGGGGTGTTCTTATGAGAGAAATTAAATTAATCTTTTCTAAAAATCTTTATTAAAAATTTTGTGAGGAGTTTTGAAGTGTTGGATGACATGGAGATGGTAGGGGAAAGTTAGTAGATGATGTTGAGCCTTGAATGAAGTAGAAAAACCCTATGTTTTTACCCAAACAGCCCTTAACCAGAGGAAAAACCAAAAAATAGAGCACAACCATTTTTTCCGTGTGTGAGTCGACCCTGGGAGGAAAGGTGTCGACTCACGCCTGCTTCAGCCCTCGGGAGTTTGTGCAGGCTAGAGGATGTGTCGACACAAGGAGTTGGTGTGTCGACTCACGGGCTGATGAGCTCTCGGTAGTTTAGACAGGAGGGAGAATGGGTCGACCCACGATGCGTGTGAGTCGACCCAAGTCTAAACCTCTGGTGTGAGTCAACACAAGTAGTCATATGTGTCGACCCAAGGGGTGCCCAGCGCGCGCGTGAGCCGAAGCAGGTCGACCCCTGCGTCGACCCTGGCCTAGATCCTTCGAGCATGAGTTGACCCAAGGGAGGGATGAGTCGACCCAAGCCATGTGAGTTGACCCATTAGGGGCCTGAGTCGACTCACTGAATGGGAAAAATGGGATTTTTCCCAATGGTGTTTTGGAGCATTTGTGGAACCTTTTGACCCGAGGTTTCTTCATAAAATATGCCACTAACAAGTACCCCTAACAGTTGGAAAACACTATGGGGGAGAATTATGTGAGTTGATGAAGATCTTTATATATGTTGCCTTATGTTCTAGGCTTCGAAGAAGTATTCAAGGGCAAGGGACGAGCACCTCGTGGGAGTGGCAACCGAGCTTGAGGCTTTGGACAAAGGTGAGAGTAACTAGCCTTCATAATGATTAGAAAATTCTAGAGTATTTTTATATACTTCTTGTGGATGCTTTGGTAGTATGTATTGAGTTATACATGGAATATCAATTTATAAAAGAGGATGTGTGAATGTGCTAAATGAATGATGGTGACTAACACCTCGTGAGTATATTTCTCCTTTGAGTCGTAAAAGGCGTTGTGATGACGTATGGTTCTTATTTCTAAAATAGATGTCTTTCTCTTTTTAAATAAAAGAATAATGGGCATGTGATGTATGCTTGGTGTTGTGTTTAAATATAAATTCTAGAGTATCTTATGGGTGGGTGTGGTCATGCGTGTGAGTTGCTGTGGATGCATGTGTGGAGATATACTTCTCAAATGTGTTGAGTCGGGCACACATTATAGTTTTATTAAAGAAGATACGTGAATGTATGTTAATGATCGAGTGTGGCTCATACTTATTAAATTATGTTTTCCTTGTGGATTAAATGGTGTCATTATACGTTATCCAATTGTCGAGGAGAATACGTGAGACCACTAGATGGGTGAGTGTGTATATGTAGTAAATGAAACAATTATGTGGATGATAGTTGAGCCATGGGTTAAGAAACCTAATAACACTTTTCTAATGAAGTTAAATGGCCTAGTGGCGGTTGTAGGTATCTAAACCATTTTAAGAGAATTGAACTAAAGGTGTTAATTTTACTATAAACATGTGGTTGGGCCTTAGTGCCAATTATGCATGTGGGTGAGTGTATAATGTGCATGGAAAAAAGTGTAATATGCATATGAAGGTGCATGTGTTGTGCATGTGAACGCGGGTGTGTCGTTTCATGCATGTTGTGGGCCGATGGGCCGGATGTAGCTAAAATGCTATTATGGGCCGATGGGCCAGATAATGAAGAAGTTAAGGGCCGATGGGCCGGATATAGCTAACAATACTATGATGGAACGATGGGCCGGATATAGTTAATGAAGATATCATGGGCCAATGGGCCGGTTAACGAAGAAGTTGTGGGTCGATGGGCCGATTAATGAAGCTAAAGATGTCATAATGGGCCGATGGGCCGAATATTAAAGAAGTGTGACTTATTGGGCCAGTGGTAGCTGATAAAGCTAATTTATATAGTTGGTGGGGAGTATCCCATATGTATCATAGCACCTTGTGTGTGCATGTTGGTGAGTGATGGTGTATAAATGGGCACATAAGTAACTATAAAGTAAGATAAGCCATGTGGCCAAGTTTGCTTACGTGTTGTATGGCATGAGTGTATCTCTCTTGCATGGTTGGTTTTAATGCTAATGTCATTTCTGTACATAACCTGCATGTTTATATTATGTTGTTTACGCTCTTCATTATGATACTAAGTTACTCTCCTGTAACCTTTGTGGTTGCAGATCGCAGGTTGGGATAGAGGTCGGTCCACAGTGCCAGCTGGAGTCTTGTTGTAGGGTTGCAGGTCCCATTATGTTGTATCATGTTGTTATGAGTGAGGTAGTAGATAGACCTTGTATCATTTAGTTTTTGGGTAGTGAGGCTATGTACCCTATATTGGAAGGATATTTCCTTTTGTATTTGGAGTCGGAGACTTGCTATTTCTTTTGATATGGTTTTAGATGTGCGAAGGTGGGCTTTCCATATGTTTTGTTTGGATGAAGTTATGAATGAAAATTATTTTGTTAGGAAATTTACCCATAAATATTTGGTGGAGATGAAGGAAAGCTAACGTGACACCCCTCCGAGTAGGATTAATTATCCTTTCGGGAGCGAGGCATTACATTTTGGTATCAAACCTTAAGGTGATAGATTCTGTAAACATGGTTGAGTTGGTCGAGTATGGCACTAGGTGGACCATAGGTTGTGTGGGGTAAGTAGTCAATAGTAAGGTGTTTGTTAGGGTGTTTTGCCTTAAGTCTTCGTACATCTGATTGATCAACTTGAAAATCTAATTGGAAAAGCATTTGTGCACGACGTTAGTTCTAATTGGAAGTCTAAGTAAGTCGATTGGATGGACAGGATAACCCTAACAACCTAGGTAGATTGAGAAGAAGGTTCTATAGAAGTATGAATCTTGATTGTGTGATTAGGATGATGACCCTAATGTTGTATACGAGCTTAATGAATTTTGATGAAAGTTGTTAGTGCTTGGGATGTTAGCCCAAGTGTGTTGTGTAGATTAAGATGGTAATCCTGATGGATGATAGGAGCTTGAGAGCTCGAGAAGGAAGATGAAAGGAATAAACTCTTAGTTTGAGGATGTGGTCCTAGTAGTGGAAAGTTGATCCCGGTGGGCTAGGTGAACCTTTCTTATTGAATAGAAGGTTATAGTGAATAGGAAGATTGCTTCGGAAGTCATGTAAGTTACAATTTTTTTGAAAATGTTGTTTCCATAGAGCCATGTGAGCTGGCTTGAGTAAGAAGTTTAGTTTGATGATTGAACTTTGATCCAAAACACACATTGTGGTACGCATTTCTAGTATGGTCATAACGACGATGTCGAACCCAAGTTGATATGTGAATGTTGCGAAATCGGGTTGGATGAGGAGGTTTATCCTCATTGAAATAAAAAGGATATAATCTCGATAATAAAGGAATGAAAATGTCTACTGAAAATTCTAGAAAACATGTGATATGGTGTTAAAAGAAACACCTAGTGGTTTAATGAGTAAGCATGGTGAATGTACGGTACATTCACCATGTTACAAGTTTCATGATGGAGATGAAGTCCTGGAAAATGATTTTGTCTTTTGATTATGGTTGAAATAAGAAGAATTGTGAGATGTAGTGGTTGAAAACATTATTTTCATAAAAATCGGATAAGTTGGCTTGAAACAAGAGGATTGACTTATTAAATAATGATCGATTGAATGTGCGTACATTGTATGTGTTTCTTAAACCATAGTGATCCTATAGTTAACGAGAGAAGGTAAGTGGGCCTTGTAAGGTTGAGTTAAACGAGGGAGTTCATTCCCGTTGGAATGAAGGTGTTATGACCATGAAAGTGAAAGGAAGGGTAAGTTATATTATGGCATTTCTTGAAACGAATAAGTTTGATGGTGTGGCACGTAAATATTATGAATGCCTAACACGACCAAATTATTGGGGTCACATGTTGAAGATCATGTTGTCATATGTTTTATGTGTATTCATAAAAGAGCTCTAATGTGTCAGCTAGCATTTGAACTCGGGAGTGATGACAATGTTGTTTCTCATGTAGAGAATGGAAAATCCAGAAGAACTGAATGTCCCAGGACAACAGGGCAGTAATGAGCAGGGAGCACCCCAGCAGGCTGGACATGTCGATCAGGCTGCAACGATGATAGGAGTTATTGTCCGGCTTACAAAAGCAAACACTAGGCTGCTTGGTAGGCATGTGGGAAGGAGTGATAAGTCACTAGCCAAGCAATTCAGAGATCTTGGACCTAAAGAGTTTTATGGGACATCTGATCCCGCTGAAGCTGAGTTTTGGCTGAAGGATGCAGTGCGCATTCTTGATAGACTTGGAGTAGTGGAGAATGACCGAGTAGACCTCATCACTTTTATGTTTTGCGGTGAGGCTGGCTTTTGGTCGGAGGCCACAGAAAGATTGTTGAAATTACCTGTTCATGCAGTGGAGCCCCTTGTGCCGTAAAGGAACACTTGGGCTCATTTTGGGAGGGTCTTTGAGGAACAATACGAACCGGCGTCATATAGATATGAAAAAGAGCAAGAATTTGTAGACTTAACTCAAGGAAAGATGAGCGTGGTGGAGTATGAAGTGAAATTTACCGAGTTATCGCGGTATGCACCGCATTTAGTTCTAAATGAAGAAGCCAAATGTAGAAGATTCCAAAAAGGTTTGGACTACCAGATTAGAACTAGATTAACAGCGTTGTAAATCGATAGTTATGCGAGTTTGGTCAATAAAGCAAGGATGGTAGAGAATGATATAAATGAAGCTGCTAGTAGGAAATAATCATCCAAAAAGCACAAAGTTAGAAATCTCTGAGAGAGAGGAAATGAGGAAAGCTATCATAAGAAAAGTGGGCCGGAGGGGCAAGCCTCCAATCAACAAAGTTATTCGTCAGTAGCCAAGGCTATGATTCGTCGGAATGATCACTCGAACGTGATGACATCGAGTGGAAGTAGTGGGAAGTTAAATTGCTATAGGTGTGGAGCATCTGGACATGTGGTAAAAGTTTGCCCGACCCAGAAGAAGAGAAAAGTTACATGTTATCAATGCGGTGAACCGGGGCACGTGTCTGCCCAGTGCACCCAATGGAGAAACCCTGTAGCATCAATGGATGGGAACCGGAAAGGTACAAATTATGAGTCACCTAAGGAAAGAAAATGTACACATGTTTTATTCTATTGAATGGATGTATTGCATTTTCAGTATGTAAGTGAATAACAAGTCAAGTAGGTAACCTAAACTTGTGGAGGTTATGTATGTATAAAGTAAGAAGGTGTGAAGTACTAAAAAGTTGGCCATACATGGACTAGTAGATATCTTAAATTTTGGGACAAAATTTCTTTAAAGAGGGGAGAATGTAACATCTCGTAAATTCTCAACAAATAATAAAGATAGAGAAGAGGGACTAATGCACGAATTAGAAGAAATGAGGAGTTAATTATG
>JAUTBS010280041.1:0-11041 GCA_032361285.1 Aequorea victoria
TTTTGAATGTAAGAAATCGGGACACTTTAATACAGATTGTCCGCTTCTAAAGAAAGAAAAGTCTAAAAAATTTAGAAAAAAAATAATGAAAGCTACATGTGATGACTCAAATGAGAGTCAAAAAAATCAACGTCAAACGTTGAGGAGATTGTGAATCTCTGTCTCATGGCGAATGAAGAAGATGACAGTGAGAATAATGATTATGATAAACTTTTAAATGTTTTTAGTGAATTACATTATGAATTCAAAAAGATTGAATTGAAAAATAGAACTCTTAAAAAGAAAATCACAAGTCTTTCAAAAGATCTTGAAGAATTAAAAGTTTTAAATTAAACATTAATTTTTGAAAAAGATAAACCATCACATAATCATAAAATGACTATTCTAGAAAAGAAAAATGAATCTTTGAAATTAAAAGTAAATAATTTATTCGGAATTGTCACAAAATTTACAAAAGGTAAAGAAAATCTTAATAATTTTTTAGAACAACAAAGATGTGTTTATAATAAGGCCGGCATAGGTTATGAAGAATCAAATAATTAAAAAATAAATAAAAGACCTAATAATTTATGAAATATCATGTTGTGAGTATTGTGGTAAATTAGATCATATTAAAAAAATTGCAAAGATAAGAATAAAATTTGAATCCCTAACATCATGCATCATACAAAAACTAACAATGAAGGACCTAAAAAAAAATAGATACCAAAAGAAATTATATGATTGATTTTGCAGGTGTGCTTAAAGTTTACTCCACACAAGGATAAGTAGTTTCTAGATAGTGGGTGCTCTCGAAATATGACGAGTGATAAAAATAAATTTATTTCAATCACACCAAGAAATGGAGGGCATGTAAGCTTCGGTGACAACTCCAAATGTAAAATTTTCAGAGTTGGTACCATTGGTAAGAATTCTTCCATCTCTATTGAAAATATTTTGCTTGTAGATAGACTTAAATACAACTTACTAAGTATTAGTCAATTATATGATAAAAGATATAATGTAATCTTTAAAATTAATTCATGTAGAATAAAAAGTGTGTGTCATAAAGCTCTATTTATCGGTTATAGAAATCAAGATGTATACACAATTGACTTTGATATGATTGAATCACAAAATGTAAAATACTTAGCAGTTATTAATGAAACTAGTTAGTTGTGGCATAACAAACTAGGTCATGCTAGTATGGATCTAATCACAAAATTATCTAATAATAAACTAGTTAAAGGACTCCCTAAAACTAAATATGTTAAAGATAAAATTTGTAATGCATGTCAATATGGAAAACAAAGTAAAACATCCTTCAAGAAAAAGAATCATATCTCAATAACTAGACCTCTACAATTGCTACACATGAATTTATTTGAACCTACATCAAAAGTAAGCTTAAGTGGAAAATAGTTTACCTTTGTAATTGTTGATGATTATACATGGGTAATATTTCTTATACACAAGGATGAAATACACTTACACTTTACTAAACTGTGTAAAAGACTTCAAAATAAAAAGGATACATGATTAACAAAATAAGAGTGATAGAAGAAGAGAATTTGTTAATAAATATTTTGAAGAATTCTGTGATAAATATATGCCTGGGAGAAATTAAAGGATCTCATTAGAAAATGTCCCCACAACGCTGTTTCTAGATGGCAATTAGTTTAATATTTTTATAATGGTTTGTCTCCCTAAAATTATCAAATGATAGATGCCTCCTGTGGTGGGACTTTTATGTTGAAAAGTGAGAATGGAAAGTTAAAGTTATTTAAAAATCTCAGTGAAAATTCACAATACCATGTCTTCTCTTCTTGAGGTGAGAGAAGTACGTTGAAGAGTGCTCCCACGTAGGAAGTGTAATATGAGATTGATCATTTTACTGACTTTTTCCTCAAAGTTGACACCCTGACTCGTAAGCTAGACATTTTTCTATCTATCGATAAGAATTCTCAAACACCTTTATCTCAACCTCGTGTTTTTCTTGAGGCATGTGCCTTGTGTTCATGCCCGACTCACTTTGTAAGTGAGTGTCACTTGGCCCAATAATTTACTGAATTTTGTCAAGAGCAAGTGAATGCGGCTCAAGATTTCTCTAGACTGGAAAATGGCCACTTTTCCAATACACAAAACCTAAGATGGAGAAATTACCCCAATTTCTCCTAGAGACCGCGAGCATCAAGTAACTCGTTTGGCCTACCTCAACGAGCACCTTTCCCTAACACTTCCAATCCTTCAGCCTTTCAGCCCATGCCACAGTAGCAGTCTTTTCAGTAGCCTCCTTCACCTCAAAGAAATTCTAATTTTGAGGAAAAGGTATTGCAAGCCCTTTAAGGGCTTGAGACTAACAGTTAGTTGTTGTACTCCCACTCTCAATCTATTTCTAAGTTAGAGACCCAAATGAGATAACTAGCTAGTGCTTTAAACCAAAGAGAAGAGGGAAAATTGCTTACCCAACCTGTGAATAATCCTGAGGGACAATTCGAGATAGATGATGTGCAAGCTAGTGATACATTTCACGAGCAAGCAAAAGTAGTCATTACCCTTAGGAACGAGTGAGAGATAGAGACTAGAACTGAGGAAAACAATAAGGAAAAGAAAGAGTCTATCAGCGACCCCAAGGGTTCTGGGGTTGACAATACTTCTACCTTCAGAGGCACCTCTTTTTGTGCCCAAATCTCCCTTTCCGACTTGTATTGAAGCACCATCTTCTTTTTCTAAAAGATGAGCTTCAATGGATGACATACTTGAGGTGTTTAAGCAAGTTAAAATCAATCTTCCTCTTCTGGATGCAATTAAGAAAGTCCCTTCATATGCAAAATTTTTGAAGGATTTGTGCACTCAAAAGTGCAAGTCCTTGACTCATGTATCCAAGAAGATCCTTCTCACTGATTGTGTGAGCTCCATACTCTAATGTAACACTCCGCCTAAGATGAAAGATCCAAGCACCCCCACGATTCCTTGTATCATATAAAACCATTCTATCGATGAGACACTTTTAGATCTGGAAGCGAGTGTGAACCTACTGTAATACTCAATTTATGAGCAGTTTGGTCTTAGAGAGTTAAAGCCCACCACGATTACCCTGTAGTTAGCTGATAAATTAGTTAAGGTACCCCGTGGAGTCATTGAGGATCCCCTTGTCAAGGTATATAATTTTTTTTCTTACAGACTTTATAGTCCTTGATATGGAAGCGGTGCATAATTTTAAGAGACAAACCCTTATCCTTCTTGGCCATAGCTAATGCTTGCATAAATTATAGGACGGGGGTTATGGATGTCTTTTTTGGCAATATGAAGGTAATGCTAAATATTTTTGGTGCCTCTCAACAACCTCCTAAAGAGGAAGATGATTGCTTCGCAATCAATATATTTGAGTTGAAGAAGCACCCCCATACATTTTAGCCGATGAACCTTTAGAAGTTTGTTTGGCTCATTTCGACTACGATGAATTTGACATAGATCAATCAATATAGGAGGTGAATTCCTTGCTAAATTATCCACCCCATTTTGGATTGGGCTCCTTGGAAAGATAAAATTGAGCTATTGCCTCCCGTGGCCAATGCACTAGCCCTCCCATCTATAGAAGCTCCCCCAAAACTTGAGATGAAGCCTTTGCTAGCATTACTCAAGTATGTATTTCTTGAATCTGATGACACCCTTCTAGTAATCATAACGTTTGAATTATCTCATGATCATGAAAGTTAGTTAATTACTATTTTGAAAAAACATAAGGGTGTCATAGGATGGTCCATTGCTAATTTGAATGGCATTGACCCCTTCTGTTTGCATGCATTGTATTCATTGCAAAGAAAATGCTAAGCCTTCTCGCAAAATGTAAAGATGACTTAGTCAAAATATGATGGTGGTGATCATGAAGGAAGTTGTAAAATTGCATGATGCGGGTATCATTCACACCATCTCTGATAACAAGTGGGTTAGTCTAACCCAAGTGGTTCTAAATAAGTCTGACATCACTATTGTGTAAAATGACCATGGCGAGTTAATCCCCATATGCACAATGACTGGTTGGTGCATGAGTATAGACTACCAAAAATTAAACTCCATGACTAGAAATGATCATTTTATGTTATCCTTTATTGACTAAATCCTAGAACGGTTGACAGGCCAGAGCTTTTACTATTTCCTAGATGGTTATTCAATATATAATCAAGTGTCTGTACACACGAATGACCAAGAGAAAATCACATTCACCAGTCCTTTGGCACTTTTGCCTACCAGCGTATGTCGTTTGGGTTGTAAAATGTACCAATAATGTTTCAACGATGTATGATGTCTATTTTTTCTGACATGGTAACATAATTTCTCAAAGTATTTATGGAAGACTTATCGATCTTTGGGATGACATTTGAAGTGTCTCTCCAAAATCTTGTCAAAGTACTTCAACGTTGTATGGAGACAAACCTCATCTTGAGTTGGGAGAAAAGTCATTTCATAGTTCTAGAGGCAATCGTCTTGGGACATATAGTGTCCAAGAGGGGGATTAGAGTTGATAAAGCTAAAATTGACCTAATTTCTAAACTTTCACCCCCTCTACCGTGAAGCATATTAGATATTTTCTAGGGCACACTGGGTTCTACTGAAAATTCATTAAGGACATTAGTAAGATTTCAAAATCTTTGTGCAAACTTCTAGCTAAAGACACCCATTTTGTCTTCAATGAGTCCTACATGAAAGCTTTCACAAAGCTCTGTGGTGCATTATCGTCTGTCCCGATTATGTAATCACTTGATTAGTCATTTCTATTTGAGATTATGTGTGACGCGCCTAACTATGCAATCGGTGTAGTCTTGGGACAATGAGTGAACATAGCACCTCACGCTATTGACTATGCTAGTAAGACCTTCTCCGACGCTCAGTTGAACTATACTACTCCTAAGAAGGAATTGCTAACTGTAGTATTTTCTTAGGATAAGTTTCAGTCTTATTTACTAGGATCCAAGGTTATTGTGTTTTCCGATCATGCTGCTTTGCGACACTTACTTTTCAAGAAAGACATAAAACCTAGGTTAATTAGATAGATATTTTTGTTACAAAAGTTTGATCTTGAGATTTGAGACAAGAAATTGGTCCCAAAATTCAGTGGCAACCTATTCTAGATTCTAGTTGAGACTTTGTGCGATCTGCTAACCTTAAGGGACTCGTTTCCTAACAAGCAATTTTTTGCGGTCTCACAAGCTAGTCCATTATGGTTTGCACATATTTCAAACTATCTTGCGGTGGGAAAGATCGCGTCTCACTAGTCCAAACAAGAGAAGGATCGGTTCTTATTGCAAGTTAAGTTCTATTTTTTGGAGGACCCAAAACTATTCAAATACTGGTCGGATCAGATCATTAGGCGATACACCCCTGAGTGTGAGTATAATAGCATTATCATGTTTTATCACACTCTTGATTGTGGCTATCATTTTAGTGCCAAGAAAACTACCGCCAAGGTCTTACAAAGTGTCTTTTACTGGCCAACTCTTTTTAAAGATGCACACACTTTTTGTCAGACATGTCCTCGTTGCCAACAGATAGGTAACATATCACGTCATGATATGATTCCCCTCACTCTTATTCTAATTGTTAAAATTTTTGATGTGTGGGGCATTGATTTCATGGGAGCATTCCCTCCATCTTTTGAATTTTAATACATTCTTATGGCGGTTGATTATGTCTTCAAATGGGTAGAAAAGCTAGCCACTCGGATGAATGACAACAAAATTGTGGTAAAGTTTCTTGAGAGTCACATATTTAATCATTTTGGCTTTTCACGTGCCATCATTAGTGATGGAGGGACTCATTTTTGTAACTATTCTTTTGAGACCCTTGTCCGCAAGTATTCAATTACGCATATGGTAGTCACTCTTTATCATTTGCAGACTAGTGGTCAAGTTGAAGTGACTAATCATGAAGTATTGCATTCTAGAAAAAGTCATGAGACCAGACCGTAAGGATTAATCTCTCAGACTTGATGATGCTCTATGGGCATATAGAACGGCTTACAAGACCCTTATAGGTATGTCCCCCTATCACTTAGTGTTTGGCAAAGCTTTCCATTTTTTGGGAGAACTTGAGCACCGAGCATTGTGGACCATAAAGAAGTTTAACTTAGATATGACTCTTGTCGGGTCTCACCGGTAGTTCCAACTGAAAGAGTTGAAAAAGTTACGCAATGACGTCTATGAGTGCTCAACAATTTATAAGGTTAGGACTAAGACCTTTTATGATAGACATATATTTTGTAAGTCCTTTGAGCCTAACCAGCGAGTGTGACTTTTCAACTTGAAATTGCATCTCCTTCTAGGTAAGTTCCGGTCGAGATGGGATGGATCTAGGTTTTTTCACACAGTGCGGTAGAGATTTGAATCCACGAATTGAAGATTGTCTTAAAGTGAATGGTCAATGATTAAAACCATTTGTGGAGGGCATCAGTGAAGGAGAAGTCGTTGACTATGTCGATTTGACGGACCCGATTTACTCAGGTCTTTGAGCTTTATTGACATCTAACTGAAGACGCTAAACTTAACTCTTTTGTGAGGAAATCTAATTTCTGTTAGCATGAGGGTCGACTTGTTTTTTAGTTTCTTATTTTTAATTTTCTTTGTATTTTTAGTTTTTGGTTTCTAGCTTGCTACAAAAAAAATAAAAAAATTGTATTCACATTCGTACACTCTTTAGTCAACGTTCGGACGTTGTTAGCCTATCAAACTTGTAGCATCCCTTTGTCTGGACACGCCATCACCCGCGTCCAAATGATAGTGACGATCCAAAAAATTTGGTGTGTTACGTTCGGACACTCCATCGCCACGTTCGGACGCGAATCCCTTTGTTGTAGTCTCGACTTCATCACGTCCAGACACACTAATTCCACGTCCGAACGTGTAACCCAATAAAAAATATTTGGAAAATGGGAATCAAGTGATTTTTTTTCTCTCCTTTTCTTTCTCTATTTCTCTAACCTCTTTCTCTTCTTATCTCTATCTCTCTCTACTTCATCTATTTTCCTCTCTTTCTCTCATCTCTCTATCACCATCATCATCTTCCCCTACCACCATAATCCACTGCAACCACCGCCGCCGACCATCTAACCATCTAGATGCACAACCGGCCATCTAATCATCTTATTCGATAGTCTTTTTGGTAGCTTTGTCGGAGATTTTTCTTAGATCTATGCCTCGTCGAACTTCCTCTAGCAAAACCACTTTTGGGTTTGTGTACATCTCCTCAAGGCATATCCGTTCACAGTTGCAGAATTATATTCTGACGACTTTTCATTTTTCAATGACATTCCAGTGAGGTTTTTTGGCGAACCTCCATTTATTCCAGTGAACTTCAAAATTGTGCAGTGTGGTTCTCTCAGTTGCTTTTTGGTGAGAATTCTTTCTTCTTTTCATTTTGTTAATTTTCTTCTCTCCTCTCTCGCCATGTCTCGTTGCCAACATTTGACTCATAAACGGGGCCATGTTTCATCCTCGGCCGCGTCATCCTCTATTACCAAACCCTCGTCCGAGTGGGCTACTAAGAAGTTACATAGAATGACCAACTTTGTAGTTATGAGTTTTTTGACTCCTGATAATATTGCCCAGCTCGGGATTCAAATGCTCACAATTCGATCCCTAGCTACCCTTTTCGAACCTTTCCTGCCACCCTACTCCCGTATTGTGTATATTTTCTGTCAACATATCCATGTCAATGCGAGAGATAGGAATGTTGTCCGATCCACTATTGATGGTAGGTTGGTCTTCATTACTATAATGGATATTGTCGCGGTCCTGGGTATCCAAAACGTTATCCTCCCATCATTTCTGGACAATGTCCCGATTGGTGTCATGATTCAAACTGTTACTGGTGGGCGAGGTAATGTGGGTCGTAATCATACTCGGTGTGAGGAATCCTCTCAAAAAATGTGTCGCCCCTTCTCTTTAAAACTTGTTCTTTTGTTTAAAGCACTCTCAATTTTAAGATTTTTAAAAGAAAAGAAAGCAGGATTTTATATTTTTAAAAAGAGAGCCCCTCCAATGCATCCGTGTTAAAGGGTGCACAATTAGAGTCGTCACTTGATTTTTAATGATAAATCAATAAAATGTAAATTTTAAGGTACTAGTCCATTGCTACTAGAGATAATAGTTTGGAAGCTAGGGTACGAGAAGGGAATGTGTTAGGAACTCCTCTCGCTCGACCAAAAGGTCAGCCTCTACTTAACCACTTCTTAGTTCTTATCTTAAGCATTTCTAAAGCAACACACAGAATAGAGGTTGAAGAGAGATCAAACAATGAAACAAAACCTAACTTAAAACTAAATTTTTTTTCTATGCATGCTCGCATTTAATTACATGTTAAAGGGGAGATGGTATATATCAGTATGCTTTGTACAAAAATAAAATGAATACAGAAATATGTTGTTACTGCAAAAATATACAAAAGCCTACTGGAAGGCCACTGATTTATAAAGAGGTGGCGCACACCACCTATAAACCTGGCGCACATCACTTGTGATGGCGCACGTCACCTCTGGACTCTCTCGAAGTGGCGCGCGCCACTATTATAGAGTGAGCGCGACACTTTTGAGTGCCAGAAGGGGCCACTATTTTGGGAAAATAGTGTTTTCGTGTGCAAAAGCGTTTTATAGTTAGAAGACAACACGAAATATGGCATCTCACATAGGAAGTTTTGAACATATAGCCTAGAAGCCTACGTTTCATGCATCTTTGGATATACGTATATAAGATGCTAATAACTGATACGGCGTGCTTTTCTAGAATAAGAAGAAAAGATGTTGGACATAAATAAAAATAGAACCAGGAAGAATGAGGCCAACGACCTCTTTCTCCCCTTTATTGATAAAAACTAATCAAAAGATGACGACTTACCAAAAATCCCGATCGACGCAAAGGTTTCAAGTGAAGGCGTTGGTGCTATCCGGTAGTTTCCTCAATTATGACGTGTCTTATCTCGAGAATTCTCCCAGCAGCTTTGAGACTTCAGAATTTAGCCGGTATGGGGAAACTTGGGAAGTGTATAGGTTTGTGTTTTGATAGAGTATATGTGTTAGACTCTATTTTGATTCAATTATTTAATTCATTCATTCATGTATTACTCTAATGTTTTTCACTGATTCCTTCCTCATTCATTACCCATTACAATCCTCTGATTACTCATTACCCACGAAAGGCTGGGGTATAGGTTCTATTTATAGAGGTTTGGGCGAGAAAGTTGACAAATGACATAAGTTTCCTCTCAAGGTGGTGCGCGGCACCTTGGACATGGCGGGCGCCAAGGGGTATTTTGCGAGCGCTTTGTTGAACTAACACACGCCACTTTGAGGTGGCGTGTTGAAGTGCATTAAAAAGGTAGCGTGCATTATTTTGAGGTGACGCATGCCTTATTTTAGAAAAGGTAGCGTGCGCTACTTTGAGGTGGCGGGTGCCTGTTTTACAAAAAGGTAGTGTGCGCCACTTTGAGGTAGCGCGCCTGGTTGAAAAAAGGTGCACCAAGGGTTGTTTTGGTATTTTTTGGGCATATTGGGGTATTCTTTAGACTCTCGAGTTTGTACGGAGTTCCCTTCAATGCGATTTATGCATATAGTCATCATCGAAGACAAACCGGATAAGCCTAATACACGGCTTAGTTAAAATTGGAGTGTCTACACTTGGCAAGGGGACTTAGAGGCTAATCTATGGTTTATAGATGTGGGCCTTCGGACCAATGTTTTCCCTTTGAGCCATAAGGATAAGGGTATCTTTTCTTCAAGTCCTCTACGCCTTTTACACGGGCACTCAAGTTTTCATTCCACATCTTATTCTTGAAGAGATGCGTAGATTCATGGTCGACCCCCATCCCACTCAACCCCTTTCTTTTTCCAATCTCATCGTGTCATGCCTATGTGTATTCCACGGCAGACTGCTCCCCTTCTACACCTTACTGACTCATGAGGTCTCTGAAGAGATCGTCCACACATACACTCTCACATAATTTTCCAAGAGAACATCTAGTTTATTGAAGATTCAAGGGATATGTGATGACGACGCATCTCACCCATCTCAGCACGCTCCATCTTACCCCAGGGGTGTGTTTGAGGCGGGTACATTTTCTTTGGCTATTCCTGTAAAAACCGAGGAATTTTCAAATTTTAAAAATTATTGAAGAAATAAATAAAAATTTGAGTGGATTTAAAATGAGTATTTCAGATTTAAATAAGTTGATTATATAAAGTTGGATTTTTAGAAATGAAATTTTAATAAAAATATAATTACAACTTAAATGATGAGTTGAATTAAAAATAGTGTTTTAATTTTTAATTTTGAAATTTATAAAGCAATTTAATAAAAAATGATAATATTTAAGATATAAATCATTTAAAATTTTAAAAACAAATAAAGCTAAAATTTAGTAAATTAATAAGATTCAGAAAAGAAAATAAAATACAAATATGATTAAGATCAATAATTTAAGAAAATAAAATAAATGTTTAATGGACAAAGTGATGGTTCAGTTCATGGGTATTAAAGAGCAATGAAGGGCTGATTGAAGGGGAAAAAAAAAAACTGAACTGGAAACGTAAGTCTTGTGGTAAATGGGGGATAATGGCATCAGGTGAAGAAGTTGGAAGTTCTGGGGGCTTTGAGAAGATGAAACAGCCTTCTCCTTTACTATAAATACCTATAGCTCCTGAGGTTCTTCATCATTCCAAACATTCCCTAAACTTTACGCACAGCAGCTCCTTATTCTGTTCTTCGTTTCCCTTCATTTCAGTTCTTCATAACTCTTTGTTCTTCAATTCACGAATAGATAAGTTCTGTCGAAGCTCTTCCAAAATTAAATCGTTCATTGTCTTCATCAACGCGAGAGCTGGTTGTGGTATAAATTTCAGAAACATCCGCCGATTCAATCGTCCGATCTACTTACATCTTCGCTGGTGTGTTCTTGGTAAGTAAACGAAAATTCTGTTGTGTTGCTAGTTCTGTAAGTTCACGAACGGTTAATTTCAGTCAAGTTTCTTCCAAAATTGAACCGTTCATTATCTTCATCGACGAAAGAACTAGTC
>JAUTBS010280152.1:0-11040 GCA_032361285.1 Aequorea victoria
TATTTTAAATTCTTATTTTAATAATTTATTAATTATTATTTTTTATTTACTATATTATCTCTAACTCTCATTAATTTTTAAATTTTACAAAACATCCCGCCCCGCTTATTCTTGACTTTTTTTTCCCACCTCCACTTCAAAAACATAAAAAATAAAAAATAATCGTTTGTTAAAAACACCCAAGGTACGAAAAACAACAGTGACTTTCCCTACTTAGAGCAGTGAATTATAATTTTACGTTTAATTTGCTTAAGGATCTTCAAAATGCTAAAACTTGTTTTCGTTTTTGCTTTTTGGAAGAAAAAAAAATGAATTTTCTTCCAAATAGATTTTGAAAAAAAAACTAATCTAAAATTATGTTCGATATGTGATTTTTAAAACTTTTAATTTTAAGTTTTAAGAATATTCAATAAAGTAATTATTATTTTTAATCTAGCGTACTTAATTAGACAAGATGACATTATTTGTGATGAAGATTTATCAGTTGAAAAATTAAACCAAATAATAATTTAAAGTAAACTTACTCAAGAAACTAATTACAAAAAACAGACCGAATATACCATAAAAATACTTATGACTCGTTTGGTACACATGAATATGCTGAAATAAAATGGTCATTCCACCTTCAAAATTCATTTATCATATTTGGTACGCATTTATAAAGTGAGAATGATCATTCCATTGGAATAGTTATCCCAACAAAAGTGTCTTCCAACAACCTATGAAATAGGTATTCTATTCCAACATGAAATCATATTTTTATAAATCAACCTCCGCTGTGTGCACCAAATGCTGTTGGTTTAGTCAGGGTTAATATCCATGACCGGCGTTTAGATGGCAATGATTCATTACAGGCTTATTTTACATTCCCCGTCGACTGTCAGTGTGAGTTGACTTATTTCGGAAATGGCTATTGTTCAATAAACGATCGTTCTGCACCTTGGACTGTGAATTACAGGCTTGAGGAGTCTAATATCAAACGGGGTAATCGGTTTTGCAAGATGAAGGGTTACTTAAAGTATTGTACTAGTGAAATGCCTGATGAAGTTGATCTTCGTGCTCCTAAAATCCAAGTTCTGTCCAAGAAATATACATTGAGTAATGTTGATGTATGGCATTGTGCTCCAAGTGCAGTTGTACCTATTCTGAGTCGGTCATTGTCGACTCGTCTACCTGAAAGAAGAGATCAGTTTTTGCTTGGTGGGTTTGGAGAGGCTGCCTCTGAGTTAGGAGAACGCCCAGGGAGATATAGTATTGGTGGTGAATCTAATCGGCGTGTGGTAGAAGAGATAGACCCTGGTCCGTCTATCTCTGAAGTTGGTTTGAATCGTGGTTCAATGGATAGAAAAGGATCAGTTATAATGCATCCAGATGAATTCTCGAAAGTGTTAAGGAATGTTATTTTATCTGTAAAAGAAATTGGCAAGCAAATAATACTTGACGACAAAGAAAATGTAAAGAATAAATAAAAACATTATTTTTATAATACATATGTACACCAGCAATAGTAGCGAACTCGAGAGCGCCACTTTGTTGCCCATGATACAACACAACAGAACAAAGATTAATTTATATAACCTTTTTGTTATTAGATACAAATAAAATTGTGAATACAATTAAAAAAGTGGTTCACTAATAAATTCAAATACACAATTAATAACTGCCCAATCGCTAAAGAGTGGGTCAGAGAACATAGCAGTCCTATAGGACTGATCAGGGTTACAAAGAACAATACATGGTATCCCTCCCTTGCGTATTCCTTTTTTAGCATTTTTTTCGTTTGTTCGAAAATTGCTCTGGCACCCTAGTAATGCTTTTTTGCAAGGAAGAAATTTAAACTCTGTGTCATCTATTACATTATAAAAAGCAAAATCATCATAACAAGTAAAATCTACACAATTCTGGATATTAACCCAGACTTCCAACATATCATACATCAGAGTTGCTCAAGAAGAACATCAGGACGGTGACCTTCACCTACACGTGCTCATACAAACAAGCACACGGTTTGACATCCGGTCTCAAGAACACTGCGATCTCATGGGCTTCAATTTTCATGTTGGGATTTAGTCCAAAATCCTAAGTCTCGGATGTGATCTAGGTGACCAAACTTAGAGTTTCATACTTTAACTTAAATTTTATTAAGTTCCAATCTCAAGTGGACAAGTGTCTAGTTATTTAATTATTCTAAGTGTTGAACCCTTATTTAATGAGATTAGGGTTTATGTGATTCAATTTCTAGGGTTTGAATACTTGTTAATTTGATTAGGGTAAAATTACGCCTAGTTTTGATTTTACGAAAATCCGAGTTATTACAAGAAGGTTCCGCTTCACACACTGAAGAAGAATAGGCTTTGATTCACCTGTAAGAATATTAGGCTTCTATTCGCCTCGAAGAATAAGAGGTTATGCCATGCCTGTAAAGAGGTCGTTGTACAGTGGTTTCGATTCACCCATTGAAGAATCCGTTAGTGAATTCCTAAGGCTGTTTGTGGAGTGGACGTAGGTCAAGTTGACCGAACCACTATACATCGTGTTTACATCCTTCTTCCCTTAACTCTTTAATCTTTTGCTCTTAATTTCTGTTTATATCCGCTGCACTTTATTATTTTTAAAAGAATCGAAAAAATTTAAAAGTTTGCCTATCAACCCATGCACCCCCACTTTGGGTTGATCCACCTTGTGGGCCAACAATGATATTGTTCTGAACTACCTTGGGTTCATCATTCAAAGGTTGCTTCTTTGCTGATCTGATTTCTCTGTTTGCTTTGGGATTAAAGCGTTGTTAATAATAAAGATGTTGTCTAGTTTTTACAGTTTATGTGATGTCTAGGTGATAATGTGGGTCACAAACTTCTAATTGTCTTTGAAAGGACTAGGATTTCAGCTTTAGGTGTTTTTTTTAATCTACTTAATTAAATGTGTTGAGTTGAATCATGTTAGGGAGTGCATGGGTCATCATTCTTTGTTGAAGTGTCATCTATTGATATATATTCTTTAAAAGGGAGATTATTAATAACGGGTGCATTTCCAGCACTTCATGATGCGAAACATGGAGGTTATATGGTCCAAGAGAATTAAGCACTAGCAGTGATGGATAGGGTTCTTCTTGGTAAGTAATTTGAACCTAAACAAACTTGTATTTAGAGCATTAGAGGAACAATTACTTATTGTTTAATATTGTCGTCTTTATTTTGTTGTTCATTGTATTGAGTTGAGATTTATCTTTGGCTAGACGGAGTTTAAATGAGTGTATATAAAGTAAGGATGAAAGGCCAGTGACCTGTAATTTAGATGAATTACGTGTTGTTGAGATCCAGACATAGTCTGTATATGTCTTGTTCTTTTTTATTTTCAGGTCAAATTGAAGACGGTTGAACCGTCGATTTATCTGAAAAATAGAGAAAACTCTGCCAAAATTTCCTACACATTTTATACTTGGAGTATTTTTAAAAAACTTACGTCCTATCTTTGATCCTTCATCCTTCTAGCCAAGTAAATGTGAGACCTGATGGAGATAGTAACAGTCTCCAAACTTAAAGAAACTTGTGAAAAAATATGGCACGTCAATAGAAGGTCCAGTTAGAAAATTACAAGAAAATTTATGAAATTTAAAACTTAAAAAAATTCGTAAAAACTTCATTGGGGGTCAAAAAGTAAATTAGCCTTTAATTGGCCCAGAAATTAGCGCTAACACATCATTTTAGACTAAAAAAACTTGTGAAAAAAGATGGCATGTCAATAGGAGACTAGGTTAGAGAATTATAAGAAAATTTGTGAAACTTAAAACTTAAAAAAACTCTTAAAAACTCCATCGAGGTCAAAAAGTAAAATAGCCTTCAATTGGTCCCGAAATTAACACTAACACGTCACTTTGGACTAAAGAAACTTGTGAAAAAAGATGAATGATGATAATGAAGTAGAGGGGTGATTCAATGGTGATGGTGATGATGATAACTCGATGGTGATGAAGGTGTAGGCAGAGTTCGATCATTCTAAGAATCCAGTTTTGGTTAAGATGGAATTCCTAACTTTGCTGAGGTCTCTTCCTTTGAGGGTCCTTCCAATCCCTTCACACACAGAGAAGGAAGAGATTTGCCTCCTTGCAAACTTTCTGGCGACATATTATCTTATTGAGGAACAACAGGGCCGGAAAAAGATTGCCAGATGACTACATTTATTTTGCCGACCTTCTTGCAGATCCACGCTATTGTGGTACTACATCTTTGCTTCAGTTCAGTTCTCTTAAAAGTGTTCTTGTGATGCAATTCTTGTCATCATCGTCATCATCTCTTTCTACTTTTAATTATTGTTGATATTATTATTATTATCTGCCTAGGTTCATTGAGTTGATGAATTTTCTTCTCTTGCACGTTCTTTTGTATTGGTGTCCACGCCATTCTTTTTTCTTCTTTGTGCTTGATTTATGCAGCTAAGTACTTCAAAATTTCAATTCATACAAAGTAAAAAGTGCATTAAGATTTCATATCTAGTTTTGTAAGCTTTTAGTATCTGTTTTGCATCAAAGAATGATTTTTTTCTTAAAACTTTTGACTGTTTAATGAGAAATTGTCTGTTGGATTTCTTTGATAGAGTCAAGCAAGTTCTTTAACCTTTTAAATTTTCAATGGTTATGGGTTTGGTAGTCTTCAAAAGTCAATGTGGATTTCCTCGTGAAGTTTCTGGGTTATATTTATTTTACACGTGTTTAATAATATATTTTGTTTTTTTTAACAGTCGATGAAGTGATCAACCTATTTTATAATTTATAAGAATAGTTGTGATACATTAAATATTTTATTTATAAAAATTTGGGATAATGTTATTATTTTTATATTTTTTGAGAGAATGTTATTTTTTTTGTTGAATGGAATTGATGGTTGATTATTTGTTGGAGATTATTTAAGAATTGTAGAGGTTTTTTGTATTTGTTTACTGGTGAAAACAAATCACTTTTAAAAATAATAGCACAAGCTTTTTATTATTTTGTATTTATAGCGACGAAATATAATATTAGTCGCTACAAGTACCTGTCGGCAAAAATATTGCATTACCAACGGTGAAGAGTACATTAGCGACGAAATAAACTTATAGGCGAAGAGGTGTCATTTGCGACGTCACTTTTCATCGGTGAAATATCCAGGACTAACGGACTATCAACACTACAGATCAAAGCGTCGTGTATCCCTTCTGCCGTAGTAGCATTTGCGGAATTCTATATGTTCTTGCCTTTACATGGTGCTTTACAGTCATTTTTTATGTGACCCTTGTTGCCTTAGTTCCAACATGTTGCACCTCCTCCTTTTGATTTGGTTCTCCTTTTGGATTTGGACCTACCACGATCATATTTTTTGTCATTAGTCCTCCCCCTCAATTCTATACTCAAATTTGATACCGATATCTCACCTAATTCCCTCCTACGAATTTATTCGCTCATAATCAGCTCACGAACATCATCATACTTTAGAGTAGATTTACCAGAAGAGTTGCTTATGGCTGTAACAATATCGTTCCAACTTTCTGGTAACGAGGATAGAAAAATCAATGCCCTAACCTCATCCTCAAACTCAATAGACACAGAGCATAACTGAGTGGTGACCGTGTTAAACTCATTTAGAAGATCCGTTATTGAACTGCCTTATGCCATATTCAAGTTGAACAATCTTCTCATAAGATAAACTTTATTTACGAATGTAGTCTTTTTATACATATTTTTCAATGTATCCATCAGTGTCGCGGTCGTCTTCTCCTTTGCAATATTGAACGCCACATTTCATGAGAGCATTAATCGAATAACCTCGAAAGCTTGCCTATCCAAAAGATTCCATTTAGCATCTGTCATGATTTCTGGCTTCTTTCGATCCAACGGTAGGTACAAATTCTTTTGGTACAAATAATCCTCATTCTGTATCTTCTAGAATCTAAAGTTTGCTTCATTGAACCTCCCGATCTTTACCTTTTCCTCATCTGCTACCATTGCTCTCAATCAATCCAAGACTCTGATACCAATTGTTAGGAATATAGACAATTCCTATGCAGGATCAATGAGAACAAACACAGAAAAGTAATGCAAAAATTAATCACAAAACACAAGACGTACGTGGTTCACGCAATGCGAGCTACGTCCATGGCTGGTGGCATTGTTTCACTATGATGAGAATAGGTTATAAGGAGTGATCACATTAACCCTAACCTAAGGCTAAAACATAATTTAATATATATAGAGGAGGGATGGCAGCTAGGAAAACAACTCAAATTTGCACTCCTCAGCGTTATGCCATTCGGTGGGCGCTGTTCGAACAATGCTGGGCACCGTCCGGACACTAGTGGGCATCGTCCGAATGAAATAAGGCTCCTTCTGGATGCCCAGAGGTCCCGTTCGGATGCTTGAATTCACAAACTTCTCTGAGAATGGGTCGAGACCATCGTTCAGACGCCGTGATGCTCTGTCCAAATGAAAACACAGTGACCAAACTTCTTCTCTGCTTCACACTATTCGGATGCTGGGTATTACCAACCCGACAGTGTGAATATATACTTTATTCATCTGTAACATGAATATATATACTTTATAAATATTTATTTTTTGAATTAAAGGAGTGTTGTCTTTACAAATATATTTATATATGTGCTACTCGCACACACACACACACACACACACACACACACACATATATATATATATATTTCTGTAATCAAATACGTATATTTTTCTCTTTGTTATGTTAGAATGGTATATTTTTACAAAATGGTCTCACTTTTGAAATTAAGAAAATTTGAAGAATTAAGAAATATCACCGTTCTAAAACTAATTTTTTATGATTTCAAATCTGAGAACGATCTCGGGGGGTTCCGGGAGAGAGAAAAAGAGGCTCGAGTGATAAAACCCGACTCAAAACAAAGGAAAAAGATTGGGCAACAAGCCCAAAGACGTCAAACCATGGGATGACCTCCGGAGGTCCCGAGAGAGAAAAAAAGAGGTTTGAATGATGAAACTCGGCTCAAAACAAAGAAAAGGGTTTGAGCAACAGCCCAACAATGTCAAACCTTAGGACGACATTAGAAGGTCTTGGGAGAGAGAAAAATAGGCTTAGATGATGAAACCTGACACAAAACAAAAGACAAAGGTTGGGTAATAACCCAATGGCCTGAAGCCTCGGGACGACCTCGGGAGGTCCTGGGATAGAGAACAAGAGGCTCGGGTGATGAAACCCGACTCAAAATAAAGACAAAGGTTGGGTAATAGCCCAATGGTGTCGAACCTTATGACGATCTAGGGGGTCCCGGGAGAGAAAAAAAGAGGCTCGGGTGATGAAACTCAGCTGAAAACGAAGAAAAAGGGTTGGGCAACAACCCAATGATGTCAAACCTTGGGATAACCTCGGAGAATCCCAGGAGAGAGAAAAAAAGGCTCGGGTAATGAAACCCAGCTTGAAAGAAAGAATATAAAATCTACACTAATCAGTCATAAGCAAATAAGAAAAATAAAACACTTAATCTTACAAGGCATTTGTCCTAAAGGGAAAGTGCTAAGCAAACTAGATGCAATAAAAAGAAGCTGGGTAGTCCAGTAACCGGGTACCTTCTGAATAGAGTCAAGAATATATCTCCCCTGTCAAGTAGTACCTGACCAGGTCAAACGGTAATAACCCTTTTTTCCATATCCAAAGGGGCATACAACCAGAAGATTTGTCTGCTTCCTCCATACAGTCCCGAGGTAGTAAACCGCCGGGGTGAAGGGTAGGCAAGCATTTGGTTTATTTTATTTTCTCCTTTCTTCTTTTACTTTTGAAAAGTAACTGTAAAAAATGGAAGAAAAAAGATAGAAAACAATACAATGCAATGCTAATACTAATGAGAATCTTAAGATAAGAACATTGAAATACTTTTCGAGTTTAGCTCGTTTTCTTAAGTGTCCTAGTGGAGTCGCCACTGTGAGGAACCCTCTCAAAAAATGTGCAGCCCTCCCTTTTAGAAAACACTTGTTTTTATAAAATGCTCTTGGTTTTAAGGTTTTAAAAGAAAAGCGGGGCTTTATGTTTTTGAAAAGAGAGCCCCCCAAATGCGTCCGTGTTAAAGGTTGCACAATTGGAGTCACCACTTGATTTTTAATGAAAAGACAAGAAAATAAAACTTTCAAGGTACTAGTCCTTCGTTACTAGAGATAATGGTTTGGGAGCTAGGGTACGAGAATGGAAGGAGTTAGGCACCTCTCTCACCCGATCAGAAGATCGGCCTCTACTTAACCATTTTTTTAGTTATTGTCTTATGTTTTTCAAAAGTAACATATACAGAATGGGGGTTGAAGAGAGATCATGCAAAACCAAACAATAGCATAAAACCTAACCTAAAACTAAAGATTTTCTACGTATGCTTGCACTTAATTGCATGTTAAAAGGGGACATGACAACATATCAATGCATTTATACGAACAAAATAAGTATGCTCTTAATATAAAAAGATGTAGAAACCTACTGGAAGGCCACTGGTTTTTAACAGAGGTGGCACATGCCACCTCTTAACCTGGTGCACGCCACTTTTAGACTCTCTAAACGTGGCGCGCGCCACTATAAGAGAATGAACTCGACACTAGAAGGACCAAAAGGGGCTACTATTTTAAGAAAATAGTGTGTTTGTGTGTGAAAACATTTTATATTTTGAAGAAAATAAAGAAATATAGCATTTTACGTAGCCAATTTTCAACACATAATCTAAAAGCCTACGTTGCATTCTTTTCTAAGAGAAAGTATAGAAAGAAACTACGTTGCATGCTTTTCTAAGAGAAGAAAAATAGATGTTTGTACAAAAATAAAAATAAAACCACGGAAAACGAGGCCAACGACCTCTTTCTCCTCTTTACTGATAAAAACTAAACTAAATAAAAATGACGACTTACCAAAAATCCCGGTCGAAAAGCAAGTTTTAAGCGGAGGTGCGGGTGTTATCCGGTAGCTTTTCTCAAGTGCAACGTGTCCTGCTTCGGGTAGTTCTCCGTACGGCTTCGAGTCGTCAGAACTTTGGCTGGTGTATGGGTTTGTGTATTAGTTTAATTCAGTCTTTAATCCATTTTCTAGCTCGGGTTTATAATTTGATAGAGTTTTTACTTTTCTGATCCAAAGGTCGATCTGAAACAAAGGCGCGATACAGGTCTATTTATAGGCTTCTGACGAGGAAGCTTTCAAAAGGTTGGAAGCTTCTTCTCAAGGTGGCGTGCGCAAGGTTGGAGGTGGCACGCGTCATGATGAACCAACGCGCCCCCTTTGGTCCAGGTTTGAAAAAAAAACAGCGTGCACCACTTTGAGGTGGTGCGCGCAAGGGGTATTTTTTGGTATTTTTGTGTTTTTATTATTTTTGGGTATTTTGGGGGAAATTGGGATATTTTGGAATATATTGGGGTGTTCCTTTGACTCTCGGGCTCGTACAAAATTTCCTTCAATGCGAGTTATGCATGTAATCATATCGGAAGCAAACCAAAAAAACTTAATGCGCGGGTTAGTCAAAATTGGGGTGTCTACACAATATTTTCCCTCATATGAGTACAAATATATGTTTTTCTTTGATTTGAGTTTTGTTAAAATGTATGAAGTATAGGATAGGAGTGTAGTTTTCATTTACGAAATTTTCTGGTGAGATTGTTATCTTTCTTGTTGCTTATGTTTTTAGTCACTTCAACACACGAATACACTATTTTTAGTAAAATAGTCAATTTTCTGGCTCTCAATGTTACGCGTGCACCCTCCTATGGTGTCGTGCATCATGTTAAAAAGACCAAAGGTGATGCAACCACCTCTCAATAGTTGCGCACGACATGTCAAGTAACGTGCGCCATGTTATAAATGGCGTGCGCTACCTTTTTACATTTGGGACAATTTTTCTAGTGTCTTTGTTTGATGTTTTCTGCTGCCAGCGTGCCTCTATTTTAGAGAAATTTTTATATAGTAGTCATTATTTTGTGATGTGATCTCTCCTTTGCTATGTGGTTAAATGTAAGCTTACAATGAAAATTTTCTAGTTTTAGTTTTGGCTTTTGGTTCATTGTTTTCTTTTGATTGATCTCTCTTTAACTCTCATTCTGTATATGTTATTTTTGAACATTTTAAGACAAGAACAAAGAAGTGATGAGTAGAGGCCGACTTTTGGTTAGGCGAGAGAGGTGCCTAACTCCTTCCCTTCTCGTACCCTAGCTCCCGAGCCATTATCTCTGGTAACGACAAACTACTACCTTGAAATTTTTTAGTTTTATTAGTTTATTATCAAAATCTAAGTGACGACTCCAATTGTGCGGTCTTTAACATAGACGCATTTGGGGGATCTTTTTTCATAACATAAAATTTGTTCTTTTTCTTAAAACCCGAGAGAGCATTTTTAAGGAGCGTGTTTTTTGAGAGGATTCCTCATAGTTGCCACTCCACTGAGGATCTACTTAAGAAAGCGAGATAAACTCGAAAGCACTTCAATATTCTTGTCTTAAATTTATATTAGTATTCGCATTTGCATCGCATTGTTTCCTATCTCATTTCTTCTATTTTCAAAGGTTACTTTTCCAAAAAAAAAGAAATGAGAAAATAAAATAAGACAATGCGCCTACTTGATATCCGGGCAGTTTACTATCTTGGGGCTATGTTAGGGAAGCAAACAAGCCTTCTGGCCGTATGCCTCTTTGGATATGGGAAAAAGGATTATTGCATACTATTTGACCATTGTGTAACACCCCACTCCCAAATAGGTAATTAATCCCACGTGGGAGGGGTGGTACGGCTCACCTAAACTAACATATGCATAAACCATGACATAAGCAAGGGATGCACTCTGCATTGCCCCCAAAAGAGACCATCATATATCCATAATGAAAAGTATCAACAAAATATCACGAAGGGATACTCCATCCCAAAATCCTACATACAGAAAGTAAACTAACAAAAGGGATACACAATCCCAACCAACATCAAAAGATCAACTAAGCACTGTCTACTTATTACAATCCCATCTAGGAGCATTACACAAAAGTCTTCCTCAGCCCGGCACTAGTGGAACTCAGTC